>VZTO01019034.1:54458-68387 GCA_013400615.1 Syrrhaptes paradoxus
CCTGAGCAAGAGCTGTTCCCTGATCCCCGCACTCATCCCACGCTCTCCGGTCCTGCCTGCCACCGCCTTTGTCCCACGCTCTGTGCCCTCGGGCTGGGCGCAGCAGCAAAGTGCTCGCGGAGGCAATCCAGGGCACTCAGCAGTAACAGAGGGCTTGGGAATAGGCTGACCAGCGATGCTCGGTGTATTTTTGGATGAGTGTGGACCGAGTCCCTGTTTTATTGTTCTTAATCTGTATTGCAGGCACTGCTCGTGGAGAAGGAGGCCAGGCTGTCGTTACTGTTATTACCGATGATTTAGCACGCTGGGAGTCTGCTAGGTGCTTAGCAGAAAGATTAAGGCAAGGTCCTTTCCCAAACGTCCTTTACTCTAAACGCATGCTCCGGTGTGGTCTCAGCTCCGCTGCAAACAGCTGTAGCAGGGAATCGCTGCCGTGCCATCCTCCGCTGCCACCCTCCAGCCCGGGGCTGAGCAAGGGGCACAGGGATTTATGGGGACCTGAGGCACTTTGAGTAAAATCACGCTTTTTTTCCTCAAGCCCCTTTGTTTCTGAAGATGAACCTTTCCCAGTGTAATGCAGAGTGCTGCTCCCTTCAGAGGCTGTAATGCAGTCATAACCTTGTCTGCAGCGAGCCGGCTGACGCGTTCACCGTGAGGGATTTGCCTCCAGAGAGGAGCTGTGCAGACAGAGGCTGTGAGCACAGAAAGGTCTCCTTCTGGGTTAATGACAGATTCGGCGCTGGTGCAAGTTCACACACGCTATGATGGCAGGATTTTCCAGACCAGGAGGTTTATCACAAGGCAATCAAAGATGTGTCTTTCATAGCCTGTGCTGGGGTTTGGCCCGGGCACTGCGGGTGGAAAGGAGAGCTTTCACCATTCGGACCCTCAGCCAGGATGCAAAAGCAGCAGGTTCCCCACCTTCCCGCGGGTCTGCTTGGTGACCTGTTGTTTTTATTTCCTTAGAGGGGCTCCGCACTTCACAGCTTCACACCAGTCAGGGCTGGAAACACGGCCGGTGAGCTCCAATGCACCTCCAGCCCTGCTCTGGGGAAATCCAGCACGTGCCGGGGCTGCTGCTCACATGAGGACAGCATCCCTTCGAGCCCCGGCCTCGCCACGCCAACGCCTCCCATCCACACCTGTCCCTTGTCAATGCCGGCCACGGGGCGTCGCGGGCAGGGACGGGCGCGGGTCCCTTCTCCGGCTGGGTCCCCACCACCACCAGCCTGGGGGGGTTTCTGTCCGGATGATCCGACTTAATGTGACTACAGGGTGAGGGAGGGTTTCATCCAGCCCCGCTCAGAGCTCCAGGGGAACTGAGGCACACAGCAGGCGTGTCAGGTAAAGGGCGTTTCAAGATCAGTGCAGCCACGTTCCCCAGAGCACAGAGGTGGGAGGACGCGAGCCCCCCAGCTGAGCGCCGGGTCCGTGGGTGCAGGACAGGCGAGGATGCAGCCCCGCGGTGCCCCGTGGGGAAACAGCAGCCCCGGCACAGTCGCTGCAGGCAGCGGTGGGTTCAGCACCGTTCAGCCCGGACTGACCGAGCAGGGGCTGTTGACCCCCCCGCCTGCAGCCCTGCCCGCCCACGGCATTAGAGCTCCTGCCGGAGCGGCGGCAGTGCCCGGCACAACGGGTGCCACCTCCAGTCTGCGTCAGACCGTCCGCGCCAGCCCCGTGCACCCCGACTGCGCTCCAGCAGCGTAGGATGCAGGACTTGGCTCCGAGCAAAGGAAGCGAATGCAACATAAAGCAGAGCATCCCCTCGTGGGATTCGCAGCGGGAGCCACGCTGATTGTTCAAAACAAAGCATGGCTGCGCTGGAAGCCAGCCTGGTTTTCACCCTGGGAGTCACACAGGAAGGCCCAGGCTGACCCAAACAGCAAAGCCCTGCAATAACAACCAGCGCGGCTCGTCCTACCAGCTTTGTTCAAACATCCTCCGCCAAAGCCTGGAGGAAGCTTTTCCTTAGGAAGCCAGGCAGGATCGTGCCGCGCTCTTTGCAATACGCTGACTTTCCAGTGAGCAGTTGCTGAATACGTGCCTGAGCAGACAGGCCACCGCCACCCCTTAACCAAAACAAACGGGGAAGGGGGAGAGCTTACAGCACAACAATTGCTTTCAATTAGAGGAAATATCTATTGCCAAATTATGTCAGCGGGATGTGACAGGCTACATTTTTAACTGTGTACTACTGAAGAACTGGCTGCACCAAAATGCAGCTTAAACTAAGCAGGGATTTAATCCCCTTCCCTTCCTTCCCACAGCACGATCACCACACTGTAAATACGTTGTTACAGCCCACGCTACCCCTGTTAATTCCAATCGATTTGACTCACCTCAGTGGCTTCAGCGTCATTCTCTCCCATGTTCACTGGGCTTGTCGAGGCTTCAGTATCGATGCTCACTACGTGCCTTGAAGTGAAAGGGTTAAATAAGTTCTTGTTTGCTTTGCACATCTGAGTACAACCCTGAGCATTCTGGCTAAGGTCTGATGTTGCTTTAAGAGATGCTCTGTGTTGCACTGAGCTGAGTCCGTTCTGTCTCTGGTGCATCCACCCCGCTGACCCAAACAGACCCCGGCCCCAGACCAGCTCCAGACGTGCCCTCAGCTCAGCAGCGTCTGTCACCGGGAAACCTCTGCAGGCCCAGGTGGCACCTCCCGGCTCCATCCACATCCTCCGTTCCCTGTGACAGGCTCCGTCCTGATCCCAGACCCGAGCCGTAACCCAGACTGGTACGAGCACCTCTGCCTCTCACCCTGCCAGGGACCCTCCAGCACTCACCCAGCCCTGGCCCACCGGTCCTGTCCCCCAGCACCCCAGCCCTCACCCCCTGCCCCTTTCCCGCTCTAACGCCAGCCCAGAGACCCCTGCCAGCAACCCCCTGCCACCAGCCCGAACGCTGCCCCCGCGCCCCAACGTACCTGTGCCGCTCCCAGCAAAGGGGCAGCGCCCGCCGTCACGGGGAGACCCTCCGCAGCCTCGCCGCACTCCACGCCGGCTGATCGGGTGCTGCAGCTCCTGTGCCGTGTCCCAGCATTCGAATAGAGGCGCAGGGTCAGCCTCCCCGAGGGACTTGGCAGCAGGGATGAGTTACAGATGTGTGTGCCCACCGCTGTTTGCTAGGAAACCTGAATCGTTCTCACACCTGTGCCTTGCAATGGGCTGCTCTCTGCAGCTCCGAGAGCAATCTCCGATGCGCAGCGTCCAGCAGCGTGTGTTTTACACTGCCCCATAGCTGTCTCTGGTTATAACGTCACCTGTGGGTTGCCGTCTGGTGTTGTATACTTTTGGACGTATTGTAAACAGTCTGATCTCCTTCTTGACATTTCCCTGGTGACCCCAACAGCCCTAAAGGTTCGCACACGTCACACGTGCAGTCAACGCCTTCATTAATCTTAGAGATAAGGCAAAGTTAAAAGTTACACACATACACACGTGTTAAAAAAACATTTAAAACATCACCAAGTCCCATACTGGACTAGTTGTAGTGTTTTAAATTTTGCAGCAGAAAAGGAGAGCTATCGGGCAGTTTGGGTTTAGCCTGCACAGGTGCTGCCATGTGCAGCCTGCACGCTTCTGCGCATGCATATGTATCTGTGTCTGAACCCACCACAGAACCAAAGGTGTGAAATGTGCGATGTTACAGAACTGTGTACTAAAGGAAACATTTGCATGAATCTTTATCCCAGTGAAAACAGCGTTTTTTCAGGACTATCTGGATAGCTCGGTGGAACGGGCACCCCGCGTGCTTCACCTGCCAGCGAATGTGACCCCGAAACCGAGCAGAAGCAGCAGTAAAGCGAAGAGAGAGGGAGCAACCCGCTGATGGGGCTGAGGAAAGTGGAAAAGAAAAGGTAACCGAACAGCCTAGCAGTTAAAATGACCTTTCAACACTCACTCTGCTTTCAAACACAGACCCCGTACGGTTAGAGATCGGGGTACGTTTACCCCGAACGTCGGCTGCTCCCTCGTTCCACCGAAGCAGCGCTCGCTCTGCCGTATCCCCGTACATCGGTGTGCGGTGCGTGTCAGGGCTGTGGGTGTCACAAGGGTCCCTTTTCTCAGCATCTTCTGCCCCACGAGGGTGGCAGGAGTCACACAAACGGCTCTGCCGCCTCACCCGGGTGCAGTGACGGTGACGTAGCCGCTCACAGCTGCGTTGGATCACTGGCCTGCGCAGCCTGGAACGGCTGAAACGGCAGCAACCCCTCATTTCACGGTGCTCATCTGAAGAGAAGCAATAATGATCTGTAATAATAACGAGGACTAACGGGCTGCAGGCGCTGGCTCTGGGCTGAAGGCGACAGCCCCTTGGGTGGGTGTCGGGAGGATCTGTTCCCCGGGGGCTGGACAGAGACAAACCCCGTTCCCTCACCCCGCCGGGTCAGGCTGGGGCTCCATCAGCTTTTGTGTCCCCCCAGACCAGAGCCGGGGATTCCCCACCCGCTGACTTCCACCACCCGGGGCAGGACCCGTTTGCATCCCCCTCCTGCCCTGCAGGGTCACCAGCCCCTGGACCCCAGCCCCAAGCCCGGTGGGGTTTCACTCCTCCCCGGCGAGCGCCTTGGCCGTCCCCACCAGCCAGGGGAGCAGCGGGGGTCTGGCAGGGGTCACGGTGAGAAAACACGTTTCACTCGGTGACTTTCGGTCGTGTCATGAAATACGGGGCCGTCCTGCTCCCTGCCAGCGAGCCCTTTCAGGGCAGGCATCTGAATACCCCAAATACATTCCCACCCGGAGAGCTGCTGGCACGCGGGAATCAGCCGAGAGGTTTGGGTCAGTTCCCGGGGAGAGGCTCAAGCAGCCCCAAACCATCACAGCTGGCACTCGTTAGGCTCCCGCCTGCAGCCCGTCCAGCGGTGCCCAAGACCAGTGAGCCACCGAGGTTCCTGTAACCTGGAATCTGACCCCGTAATCGTCTTATCTCCCTCCCGGTGCTCTCTGTCCTCTCGCAGAGGACAGCTTGTCATACGAGGGCAGGAGCCTTTAACCTACTTACCGGCACTTTCACCTTCAGGGTCCCCTCCAGCACCGGGTTTATCTTTCGATCGATGTTCTTTTTCTAAGTGATGTCTACTTAAGCCTAGGCTTAAAAAAAAACAGCAAAACTTACTTCTGGTTTCAATCAAAGCTGTCGATCAGTTGCCCTTCGCAGTGTCTAGACCTCCCCGTGCAGCTCTCACCGGAGTCTGGGGGCCAGTCCCGGCGCTCCCCGCACACACCAAGGGGTTTCCCATCTCACAGATCTCCCGCTGGTTTTGTCGAGCTGTTTGCTGAGCAGGTCAGCAATCGCTGCTAGCAGGGACAACAGCGTGGCTCGTGGCAAACAGGATCTTTGTCTGAGCTCCTTCCTGGGACTGCAAAAGGGGTGGACGTGGTGTTCAGCCAGACACCCGCCTCTGGCACCAACTCTGCTGGGAAACACCAGAACCGCTCCCGCAGGGTCCCGTCCTGCACTCCTCTGTCACCTGCATGAGACCTGCGGAGTGAGCACCGTAGCGAGAGTGGCAGGATGTGGCCCGGTGGCTGTTCAGATGCAGAAGGTTGAATAAATATTAGTGGTTAAACTAGTAATTAACCCCCCAGTTGAAATATCCAACAGATCCCATATTTTCCTCCCAGTTGATGCAAATGAGAGTTGATTGTAAACATCTCATGCCTAAATTATACCTTAGAGAATGCAAGTAACACAGTTGGCCTTGCTTGAATTATTTCAGTGAAAACAAGGCAGACAAACGAGTGCAATCGTCCAACTTCTTTCCGTCGCTAGCTTTTGCCTTGCTTGGAAACTTGCAGCTGGACGTTAACAAAAGGTTTTGAGTGTAAATGCACCTCCTGCCTCCAGATCCGGCACTATCAGCAAACCTGCTTTTCTTTCATTCTTTCTGAAAAAAACGGGCAGAGCTTGTTTGTGGCCCCTGTTTCAAAGGAGCATTGCACTCAGCTCCCAGACGATCGTTAAGGAACTGGTGGCCAACGCGTTTGTTATTGTGCTGGGGTCTCACACTTAATCAGCTTCAGATCTAATCGCTCTGATCCCATGCAAGAGATGGGGAAAGACAGCATGTAAAAATATATATCCATTTCCCTGCGCCCCTTCACTTGCTGCATGAAACTTTGCATCTGTTTTACACTAAGACCTAATCTGAACAACTCCTGGCTGGAGCTTTTTGTTCCAGAATCAGACAAAAAAAAGCCAACGTCTGCTTCCTCCCCGAGGGGCCGATTCTGCCCTCCTTTCATCTGCGTATCCCGCACAGACAGCGACTGCGGGAGGAGAGGGGGAGGGAAGCATCAGAAGGAACCTAAGGATGAAGGGGTTCAGGAGACACCCAGTAACCCAGGAAGCTGTTCCCAGCGCAGCTTTGGTCCCTGCAGCGCTCGGTGAAGGTGCTGGATGCGGATGCTGTGAGTATTGCCCGGCAGCACACAACAGGCTGCGGCGTGAGGGTCGCAGCCAGGTGCCCAGGTGAGCTCCGCGGCCGCAGGGTCTGATCCTCCTCCTCCTCCGGAGGGACTGCAGGCACCCCGCAGGCACCCCGCAGTCACCCGCAGGATTTCAGCCTCTGTTGTGCTGCTGGCAGGTGGGCTCTGCTCTCGCAGCAGGGCTGGGCCGATGCAGGACCCGCAATGTGAAAGCAGCGGCTGCCTTTCCGCAGCTCCCCCAGCTCATCCTCGCAGGTGCTGTTCACCTGGAGGCCGTGGGGCTGCTGCGGGAGCTGCCTGCCGCCAGCCCCATTCGTGACCTGTTGGGAAGAGCTGCAGGGCCGGGCTGGCTGCGCGGACCGGGAGGGGATGGGTTCCATAGCCTGGTGGTCAGCCCTGATGCTGGCAAATGCCAACAGAGCCACGAAACAGCCAGACTGCGAGGTGGCCGGACAGATCCCCGTCTCTGCACACCCCGGAGAGGAACAGCAGCACACGGAGGAGAGCCACGGGCCAGGCGTCGGTGTCGCACCCTTGCACTCATCGCCCCTCGCACGGGAGCTGTGGTCTCTGTGAGATGTCTAACAATGCGACTCTGTTGAAGAAAACAATTCTCTTGACCTGAGGAGGGCTGACTGTGAGCTTAAAGCTAAAGCAAATCAAACACCTTCCCAGTTCCAGAAAGGAAGAGAAGGGGTGTTTCATCTTCGAGCAGCACAGTATAAAACCCTGTCTGCTTAGGAAAAACAAATGTCTCCTTAGCTCTGCCTCTGCTGCAGATTCATTGACTAATGAATTCTTAGCAGCTGTAATATTCATATGCACACTTAAAACCAACCTTGTAAAAGTCTACTTGTCCACAGTGAGTAATTGTTTTGATGGGTGAGTAATTTGTCTCTGTGGAGGGGCTGATGTTTGGTTTTTGCTTTTGCTGCTTGGGATAACGTGCAGTGGGAATCGGGCTGTTTTGCATAATTGTGTACTTTAAGTGTCAAGGGAACGCAGAGTTGGGGGTGGGCAATTTCATTTTTATTGTTATTAATGGCAACTGAATAAACAAATACAAAAAAAATTAGGTGATGGTCTGGTTCTTTGATTTTTCTCAAGATTATCCCAGCAAAGGATGCATGAGACAATATGATGGCTGGGCTGGGAAATTTCCATGGCAGGTTTTCAGGTGCTTCCTAAAAATGTTTTCCCTTAGGTGTCCCTGGAGATCCAGTATGTGTGTGATTATCAGAAGGAAGAGGCCTTGATTTTTCTTTCCTTCTTTGGCTTCCTTCATCTAATGGCTCCTTACGACTCTGCGACCCACGTTTTTCCTTACAGAACACAGGCAACAGCATCCCTTGTTTTCACACTTCAGAGAAGAGACAAAAGACACCTTTTGGCAAAATGTCAGATGGTGTGACTGATAACACCCCCGCTCCTTTCCCACTGTGACTTGTGGCCGTTAGACTCAGATGTGAAAACAAAACATACATTTTGTGTTGGCCCCTTCACTCCCTTCTATTAAATTAGGAGTGGTCATTAGCGGTGGAGAGGGAGAAACATTTCCATCGAGAACCGGGGCGGGGGGGTTGCGTCTGACATCCCCTCCTCTCCCTCCCCCAACTTTCCAGCATTTTCCCTCCAGAGATGTTGGTGTGAAACCAGCTCACATGACAAATTAAAGTGATTCATAACCCAGCTGCAGCCGCTGTTGACAAGCCCCATCGCCCAGCAATCACACAGATTTCACCAGCCCAGCGCCAGGGAAGGAGGCTGGGGAGCGGCGGGCGCACACCCTGCGCTCAGAGGGGTCCGACGGGACTTGGCCGAGCCCCTCGGCCGCACGGGGAGGCCAAACGGCTGTCGCTTGACAGCAGTTAATAACGCAGCTTTAAGGGGATATTTTCCCTGCTAAATTAAATTTCCAAGACATCACCATGCATCTTCAGCCTTATCTTTTTGTCTGGATTTTTTTTTGGCTCTCCTAACAGTCTTTAAGCACACGAACAGGGATGCTGCAGATAAGCCCACAGCACGGTTCATTCTGGCAGCAGCTTATCAATCACCGGGAATTAACTTGGCAGATCCATAAACCAGACAATTCAGTGGCAATTCTCTTTTCACCACCAAGTTAGAAAACGCCCCGTGACCTCTCCGGATGTGCCAGCCTGTGCTCAGTGCCACAACCGAGGGCAGAGACCCCCTGCACCCGACGGGGACGTTTCATCCCGCACGGGGATGAGCACACTACACCGGCTGTCCCCACGCTCTGCCGCTGTCCCCTCCGTCAGAGGGCTGGGCTTTGCTGCGGGTCTGCATTCGTCTGCTCACGAGCTCAAAGCACCCTGACGGCAGGACACACGGACACGCAGACCCCGCGACGCCCCGCCAGCTGTGCTGGACAACTCGCCATTCCCACAAACACCGATTCACACCCCTGCCGAGATCACTCCCAACCCAGTGCCCCACAGCGGGGGCCGGTCTGTCCTCCCCAGCTTCCCCCACGCCCAGAGGAGGGGCTGGACACCTCACTCCCCCGGTGACCCCCGGCAGGTTGTCCTGGTTTGCAGGCGCAGGGCTCTGACCCCACCAGGGCCACCACAGCTGTGCCCGCAGACCCCCGGTCCCACCCCATGGTGACAGCGGTGCTCTGGGAACCCGGGTCACCCACACCAGGGCACTCAGAGCCTCTGCAGTGCCCACTCCCCAGGACCGTGGGGACACGGCGGCCGTGCTCCTGCGCTGTAACCGCGGCACCCACCCAGCGAGGGAACGATGTCCCCGAGCTCGCTGTGCTCACGCATCGCTCACCCACGGCTGCCGGCAGGATGCTCCCAGCTCTCCCCCCGCACCCCCAGCAGCCCTCACCTGCCTCTGCACCAAGCCGGGCTTCAGAGCCAGTGCGAGGAGCTGCCCGGGGTCTGACCTGATGGTGGTCCTGGGGCTGACGGACCCTGCGCCCGGCTGTGGATCCACACACGCAGCTGGTGGCTGGCAGCAGGGGACACGGGGCTCCAGCACAGGGACAAAGCCCCTCCAGGGGACAGGGCTGGGGACAGACAGCATGACCAGGGACAGACAGACAGCACCTCCAGCATGGCCCAGGCCAGCCCCCAGCCCTGGGCTTAAATGAGCTCCAGGGTGGCTGGGGCGAGGGTGGGGGCTGCAGCTGGGGCCCGTTAGGGGCCGTTAGGGGCTGTGGGAGCTCGCTGTCACCTGGGTGCAGAGCTGCTGTCACCTCCCACAGACCCTTTCTCGTCCCATCCAGCCAGCGCTGACGGAGCGAGAGGGACCCAGAGGTCTGTCAGAAATACACCCCCCGGAACAGAGACCCCGGCCTCCCCGTGGGCGCCCAGCAGCCGCGGGAGGTGTGTGACGGAGATGCCGTGTGCCGCTCCGGGCTCGAGGGGCTCTGCCGGCGTCGGGTGCCCCCGGCCCTCAGGGGACACCTGCAGAGGGGTTTAGTCCTGGCCCAGACCTGTTGGTTCAAGCTGTGCCCAGCACAGGACACCGGTGCTCCTCCGCAGACCACGGGAGGGTCTGAAGGCGGGGAGCATCTTGTCTGGACCCCAAACGTCCCACCCGTGTCACGCCAAGGGCTGGTGGCTGCTCTGTGAAAGCCCTGGGGGCAGAGGGGTCTCCACCGACCCTCTGCTGGGGGAGAAAAGCAGCAGCAAAAATGCGGAGGAGGAAAATGAAGGATTTCAAAATAATGACCCGGGCTGATTTAGACTCCGGAGTAGATGAAGGGAACGGAGCTGGGATCCGCTCCCATCAGATGGAAGCAAATTGGACCATTTCCCGGACAGATTGGCCCCAGCTGGGAAAGACAGAAAGAAGGCGAGGAAGGAAGATGGTTCAAGGAGGAGAACAGCAGCTCTGAGATACCGGGCATTTTCAAGAAAGCCAGATTAGATATATTATCAAATCAACAGCATTAGACACGGCTGGCAGTTATCGGAGGAGCCAAGAGACAGAGCTTGTCAAAGCTGATAGTAAATCAAGGTGGAAAAGCAACCAGGCTTCATGTGATTTTTTCTGAGTGTGACAGAAGCTGCGGCTGCGGGGCACAGGGACACGCCGGGGGCTGGCGGGGGCTCCAGAATTTCTCCCACCCCTCAGAGAGGCTTTAGGCAGTGGCTGGAGGCTGGCAGAGCAGGGACCCTGCCTATTGCCACGCCAGAGGGACGCAGCAGGAGGGTCCGAGCACCCGTGTGGGGTCAGCCCGTGCCCACCCCGGATGTGCCCACCCCGGAGGGCACACCGGGGGGCCCTGCGGCACCCGTGCTCCCATCCCTGCTCGTGACGGAGCAGCCTGTGGCACAGAGGGCTCGAGTGCCATCCCCAGACCTGCTGCAGTGCCGTCGGTGACCTCGGGGATGTCACTGCACCTCCCTGCACCGGGCTGAAGGAGGGCTGCTCTGCCAGGAGGCTTGGCCGGGGGTCTGCAGATTAACTCAGAGCAAAGCGTGCCCAGAGCTGCTCCGCCGGCCTCCTGGACCGGAGCTCGCAGAGGGACCTCCTCCAGCATTCGCCAGCGACCAGCTCGGTGGGAAAGGAAGTGACTCAGAGCTGAAGCCTGCTAATGGAGAAGCAAAAACAGCACCTTTAAAAGCCACGATCTGGCTTCGGACTGCAGGGACGGCCACAACCGGCGGAAACGGGAAGTGTGGCAAGAAAAAAACAGCTACTCCCCGTTCCCCTCTGCCCCCGGCCCCAGCCCAAAGCCCACACCCATGGGGTGAGACCCCGGGCTGGGGCTCAGCACCAGACCCCCAGCCTCCGGGAGCAGAACCGGGGCTCATCCCGCGGGACCGAGGCTGCTGCCACAGGGGGTGGGCAGCGGGCAGTGTCCGGACTGTCCCGGTTCTCAGTCTGTGCCTTGAGCCTGGACGTGTCCCCGCCGGGCGTCCCTGGGGGGAGGCACCTGGGGGCACCAGCGCCACATCCCCACCCCCCCGCTGGGGCCATGAGCTGCCGGTGGCCGACGCAGCACCGGGGGCCTCCGTGGGGCCGCGGGCTCCCTGGCCACACAGGGTCACCCTGGACAGACCCCTCCTGCCCCGCCCCACTCTCCTCGTGGGCGATGCCTCAGCAAGGGGAAATCCAGCGTGAAGCTTCGTGTGGGTGGTGCAGCTGGGAGGGTCTTCACGGTCCCGCTGGCCTTGGTGTCCCTGGACCCGTGACACTCCTGGATGTCCCTGTCTCAGAGGAGGGGCCGCATCCTCCCAGCAGCTGAGCCTCACCGTCACCCTGACGAGACCGGTGGGGATGGCAGCTGCCCCCTGCACATGCTCAAAGGGAAATCTTAAAAATAGAAGGCGGTGGAGCGTGTGCCAGCTCTGCCGGTGCCGCAGCTGCAGTAAAATCAGCGCGGAGCCTGAGCCAAGCCAGCCGGGAGGGGCTTCACCCACGCGCAATCCCCCGGGGAGCTGGCTGGCGTGAGGGGTCCCACGGCACCGCTGCGCTGAGCTCCGACCACCCCCAGGCAGCGGCACGGCAGCTCCTGGGGCGCGGGCACCCGCTGCCTCCCTGCCTGCTGCTGCCTCCGGGCGGCACGTGCGGCAGTGCAGGAATCCAGAGGCAGAGGAAGCAAATTGAGCATAATTAAATAAAAGCCCTTTTGTAACCCAAATAGTAGCAATCTATCTACTCCGCTGCCATTATCGCTCCTGCTCACTGCTGTCTGTGTGTAAAACATGTTTAGGTTAGCCTAGCAAGAGCCATTATCTCCATCCACAAACCATGCCTTGCCTGTGTTTCCGTATCAGACGGGGAGACTGGGCAAGTCCATCCTTCCCTCTCCTCCTCATACACTTTGTGCTTATCAGCCAGCGCGGCGCAGAGGAAAAGCAGACGCTCCTCCGCGTATCAGCGCTCCACAGCAGCTGGCTCCAGGTCTCCCTGCGAATGCCCGTGGCAGGAACGGCTTCACCGCCGCGGCACTCCCGAGAGCTGGCCGTGCCAGACAGTCACAAGCCACCAGCCCCAGAGGCATCAAGTCTCAGCCCCAGGCCCAAGCCTCTGCTCAGAGGCTTTCTGGGCAACGCGCGCTGGGGCTGGGCTGTTCGGGAGTCAGACGGGACATCCCGGCTCGCTCACACTCTGAGTTGATGGATTCCTGCGCTACTCGCGCTGGGGAGGGGGGCACGGCAGAAGGACAACAGGCATTTTGATAATGGGAGAGAGCATCTCCTCTGCAGGCTGATCTCACCCCAGGGGACGCAGGCAGCCTGTCCCTGCCGGCTCTGCCTGCGCTGCCATGTCCATGAACACCCCGTGGGCCATCTCCCCGCCGAGCTGGCCCGGCTGCCACCTCCAGCTTCCACCACTCTGCAGTGCTGCTGCTGCCGAGGTCCCACCTTCTCCAGCCGGCGTCAGGAAACAGGGAATTTATCAATGTGCCCGTTGTTCCTGTGCTCCCTCTGTCCTGTCCCCAAAGAACCTCCAAATCTCATGATTTTTCCCCATCTTTTTTTAATTAGGAGTCTACCCAGCACCAGAGAAAAGGCGCCTTTGTGTGTGATCGCGGCTGCTGGACACAGCCCCCCCAGAGCAGGGCTGGGCAGGCCCTTGGGCAGCCTCGGTCAGTGTGGGTCCCCTCTGCTGCTGGGGCAGGTCAGCAAACAGGACGAGAAGTTGTCCAGGAGCCGGAGGAGACACCAACCCTCGGGCGCCAGGACCGCCAGCACATGCACGCCGTGCCACGGACAGGAGGGCCAGAGGCAGGGTCAGACCTGCGTGCCCAACAGGGGCTGTCTCACCCACTAACTATGGTGGATGAAGCAGGGAGGAGCGTGCCAGGAATTTTCACAGAGTCCAGCCCCACTTTGAGGAGAGGAAAGCTCCAGATCAGACAAATGACTGATTTTCACTGTAATCACAGACCCAGCCACGCTTAACACAGCAGCAGCAGCAGAGCACTCGGACCTGCTGAAAGCTGGCTGGGAGCCATCAGCACCTGCCCAGAGCAGTTACACTTGGAGCAGCTCCCGCGGGGCCGGGGCCGCACGATCCCCCCCTGAGCCCAGGGCTGGGGGCTGGGGGCTGGGCTGGGGGCTGTGTGCGGACCTGCAGCGGGACCGCAGCCTGGGCAGCGAGAGGCCGCTCCCCGCCCGGGCCAGCGCGGGAATCACCGCTGAGTGACTTCTGCAGTGACCCCGAGCCCCGGGGAGAGGGGTCCCGCGCCCCGGGGGCCCCTCAGGGGCTCTGATGCGCGGCTGCGGCTGTTCCCGGCGGCCCCGCGGCGGAGCGCAGCGGCCGGGGACGTTCGGGGGCCGAGATGCTCCGGAGCCCGCGGCGACATCGGCACGGCGCCTGTAACGAGCGGGCCACGGGCTGCGTGTCCCCTCCCCCTGCCCAGCGCGGCGCAGTGACAGACCGGGGACACCCGTGCGGGGCACGCGGCCGTTTGCCGGCCCGTGGGGCGAGCGCCCGCGGCTGCTCCCGTGCTCCGCGCCGGGCCGGGCTGCGTGGGGCTGCGGCACGGCCCCGGCCTCGGTGTCCC
>VZTO01019034.1:68457-110798 GCA_013400615.1 Syrrhaptes paradoxus
GGGCGGGGCGGGCGCTGGCACGCGGAGGCGCCTCAGCCGGGGCCCTAGCGGGGCGGGGCCTGGAGGCGGGACCCGCTGGCGGATCGGCCCCGCCCCCTGGAGGCGGTCCCGAGCAGGCCCCGCCCCCTGGGGCCGGCGGGGTTCCCGGGGCGGGTCGGAGCCGGTGAAACCCTCCACCGAGTCCCGGCCCTCGAGACGCTCCCGGCGCGAGCGGTTCCGATGGCGCCGCTGGGCCCCGGGCAGCCCCCACTGCCCCCGGCTGCCCGGCCCCGGAGGAGGCGCTGGTCCCGCCGGGTTCCGATACCCGCCCTGCAGCCTGCTCCCGAGGAGGGAAATGCAGTGACCGGTGCAGGGGCAGAGTGCACCTGAAATACGCGGAGGCTCTTTGGAAAGAACATTTCTGTAAGGAACAGGAGCCTGGGTGGGCACTGCGAGCAGGAGCAGAGGGATGATATTTCCGTGGTGTTTTCTGCCCAGTGCCCCCCGGGCGATGTGACTTGTTCCTCGTGATCCCTGACCCAGGATCGCTCCCCGCGTGCGCAGGATGTTCATTTCCCAAAAACCCGCCCAGCTCTCAGTGTGCCCAGAGCAGGATGAGCTGTGCCTCCCGGCTCCCTCCCCAAGCACACCCAGCAGCTCCCCCCCAGCTCCGCTCACCTGTGTCAGCGTCTCCCCGGAGAACCGCTGCTGCCGGGCCGGTGTGGCAGCGATGCCCGAACCAGCTGGAAGCGAGGAGCGGGGCAGGTGGAGCAGCGCGGGGTCACACTCACGTGCGGCTCTGTGCTGGCCCCCGACAGGCCGGCGGGTCACTTCCAAGGGCTCCCGCTCCCTCATTTCCACAGCTAGTGTGAGGTGTAAAAGGTTTTCTTGGAACAATGGAACTGGAGACAGGGATGTCCTCGAGGCTGTCACGGCCAATACCTGAACGTTAACCCTGAGGGGTTTAAGTGCCTTTGTGTGTGCAGTGGAGGAACTTCTGAACTGCCTCAGAGCTCCTGATTGCGAGGATCAGCCGTGCCCAGGGTGCCGACAAACCTGCGCTGGGAGGGAGCTGCCAACACCCCACAGCTTCCCACCCTGTTCACGCGTTTCTCCTGCAGGGCAGCGGTCCCTGTTCTGGGGCAGCGGTCCCCATGGGCCAGGGCTGGCACAAAGCCGGTACAAAGGCAGAGCACACGTGCGTGGTGACTCTTTATTTCCAAGTTCAGAGGGGATGTGGCTGGGGAAGGGGCTGCCCACTCCACAGAGCTGCTCTGCCCAGGGGTGTTCCATTCCGTGCCAACTCAGGCTGCAGAGAACCCACTTCCCACTTCTGCTGAACTCCCGTCGGGGGGAGGCTCCACTGAGGCCAACAAACCACCAACCAACACCATCTTCAGAGGTGAAAGTGGGTTTTGTGCTTGCTAAGAAACAATTTAAGACGGATGTTTTATGGTAGGGAGCTGCCTGTTTGCCCAGATTTCCACTATCAACGCACCAGCGTGTTGTGGTTTGACCCGGGGGAATGGCTGTTCCCGTGAGCCCGTCAGCCAGCTCTCCACCCGCCCTGTGCCTGGCACAGCCGTACCCACCCCGTACCTGTTTGTCCCCCAGGACCTGGGTGGAGCTATCGAACCACTTCCCACAGACTCATCAAAAACCTGAGTGACGACTCCTAATCCTCTGAACGATGGGATTAAAGCTGTTGGCGTGGGAGACCACTGTTTCCACCCTCAGACATCGTGCTCCCCTCTGATCCTGAGCCACGTTCAACGACCCCATGGAGTCCAACCCGCGCCTCTCAGGTGACCCCCCAAAAGGCTGCAGAAACGTTAAAATTCACAGCCAGTGCCCGTGTCCTATCTTGAGCCAGACAGCTCCAGCAAAAGCAGCCCCACGCACTTGCTTTGTCCATCATCTGCTGGAACTGGCATTCTGGCTGTGGGGAGAAAGTCACTGCAAACAGCTGCTTTTGCTTTTTGATCTCTTGCTGGTTTTACAGCACTTGCATCTTTTCATGAGAACAGAGAAAATTACTCGGCCCCTTTGCCTTGAGCAAAGTCGTTGCCATTCTCCTCTCGGCTCTGTGTTCTCAAGGCCACATGACAGAAACAAGAGGAATGAGTGTTTTCTCCACATCAGCAAGGAATCTGCTCGCTTCCAGCTTGGACAAATAC
This sequence comes from Syrrhaptes paradoxus, assembly GCA_013400615.1. NCBI lineage: Eukaryota > Metazoa > Chordata > Aves > Pterocliformes > Pteroclidae > Syrrhaptes > Syrrhaptes paradoxus. Next base: position 70,614 of record VZTO01019034.1, read on the forward strand.
CAAAGAATTCAGAAGTTCTTCTATGCAACGTGGTGGACAAAATGCTTCTGTTTACAGCGGCGGCCCATGGTACAGGCTCCTGCCTTTCCTCCGCGGACGAGGCAGCGGGCTCTCGGGTCACGAGTGCTGTCCCGCCGGCTGAATGCCTCCTCCTCGAGGCCGAGCTGAGGCCCGGAGCTGCTCCATCATGAGACCCAGAGGAGAAACACGGGCGAGGCGAGAATCGCACCCGGCTCGGCAGATGCCGCTGAGCAGGGAGCTGATCCTGCAGTCCCGCAGGGAAGGGCCCAGAGCAGCGGGAGCAGCCCCCAGCCCCTCTGCACGGGGGCTGCCCAGCCACAGCCCTGCTCAGAGCTGGGGAACACGGGACCCACTCCCGGTTCTTCAGAGACAGACACCTCCCGGGAAGTCACCTCAGCTCCGAGTGCCCAGCTCCGAACGCAGGCACTGCGGGAGGGAGGGCAGAGACCCTGCGACGTGCCAGCCACGCGCAGCCGTCGGGGTCTGCGGGAGCGGCCGCGGCTCCGTCCCCGACCGCAGCTGCACTGGAAGCACACGGGCGAGGAAGAAGGCAGCGCGCTCTTCCTCCTCCGCTGCCCGCAGGGGCTGGACGACGCAGCCAGCTCGTCCTCGCCGTGCCCAGCCGGGGTGCGGCTGGTGACAGCATGAAGTCTGATGACCAGATCTGTGGAGAACTTGCCCGAACTGTAAGCTATTAGGGCTCAGCACAGTTTTAACACACCCCTCTTCTCCCTCCTGACCACCCCACCCCGTCCCGTCCCTTTGGAAACATCCAGACGAGGCCGGAGCTAATAGCTGAGGTCTTTATTTAAAGTTTTTTATATACAGTAAAAGTGTCGCAGACGGATCTGCGACAGTCAGACAAGACAAATGTAAATCTCTCTCAACAATTAGCAGCTTAAGATCTACAAACTACAGTGTTACGTTCACAAGTGTCATTTCTGTACTTCTCAACCCGTGCAAGTGAGTTTTTCTGTTTATTTTTTACACTTTTAAAACACACTTACAGCTAAGTCAACTGCCTACCACGACACCACCTGGCACACACAACACAGACACACAGGGTTTTGAACTCTTTACCCACATTCAGAATTCACTTAAAAACTGGCAAAACTACCCAATCTCGAACCCTTTGTAGCTTGGCTTCTTTTGTTACAACGCTGCTTTTTCAACTAAAGAAACGCACGTTCCCCACGCCGACAGCGCTGCTTCGTCCCCGTGCAGCACGCACAGAACCCAGCGCTCAGCTGGGGAGACCCCAAGAACTCGGGGACCGGAATGAACCCATGAGAGAACTGCTGTGAGCATGCTCAGTGTCATTAAACCAAACCAATGATGCCGAGAGAAGAGAACTTCATGACATTTAAAGGTAAGGGTTTTTGCATCAAGATTTTCTTTCTTCTTTACACTGAGAAAGCAAATGGGGGAAGCAGATGAACTTCATCTGAACCAAAGACTTTCAGCATCACTTCAACTCTAAATATGAAATGTTTTGGGAAACATTCTGCGATTCAGAGATGGTCACTGGGAAGTTTACATCCGTGAGGGAGGCTGATAAAAGGAACCCACACACGCTCACATCCACCGCGAAACTGTCTCCTACGCGTCATCCAGAAACGCTTCATCAGGAAAGCAAACACGACCACGTACGAGGAAAGGGAGCTTTAAAGCTAGAATCACATTTCCAACAACATAATTATTGTTCAGCTATCAGAAATCATCACAGACCTTCAGACGGAGAGGGAGGAAAACCCCAAAACGTTCTGCTAATGCAAAAGGCAAAACACGTGGCAGCTCTGTTGGGATGTGGAAAGTGGATGCAGCATCATCTATGGCATCACTGCAGACAACTTTCTGGAATGGAAGGAACTGTCGAGAGAGAAAGAGACAGACAGACAGACATTGTCCAGAACCACATGCACATGGCCTTCACCAAACAGTTTTGAGGCGATAAGTTTCTGCGAAGCCTGCGCCTTCTGGCAAACCAGCAAATGGCATTTACTGAAGACAACGGAGCTGAGACACTGACTGAAGTGAGGATACAAAGAAAAGGGACAAACACTCCTCCAAACGCTACGGACGAGTGGCACTGAGCATCCAGGTCCATTGGCCTTCAACTCCTTCCTGCGCTGACCACATGAAGACCTACCACGAGCAACTCTAGAGTGACCAGAACTGAGAACAACGGAGGGGCAGAGGCTGGTTTTCAGAAACAAAGGTGAGAAAGCTGTTAATTCATGTGCCAAACCAGTTCTTACTGCTGCTCACACCCTTGTTTCTGACAAAACCTACGTCAGGGGACAACGACGGTTCCCCACGTCCTTCGAATCAGGCAGAGAAGGGTGGTAGGCGAGAAGCATGGTCTAGGGGGGAATGTTGATGCAACATTTGCTCCGTCTGCAGCTCTGCAGAAAGCATGACTATTTTTGGCTCGAGTCAGCTGCAATTGGCAATTTGTGTTTTAAGTAGGACAGGAGCAGATTAGTGCAGGTGGTGGGGGAGAGGGGTGCGCTGGGATCCCTGCGGAGAGGGTACCTGAGCTCCCGGGACTGTGCGGAAACAGAATCTTTGAAGGAAGGATGGTTGGGTGGCAGCGGGCTCGCCTCCGCTGGCAATCAGAAGACCCTCAAGGCTGTCAAACCGAGTTTGAGGGAATTTCTCAGAACCCATAATTTGCATCATAGCATAAAGCCCAAGGCTTCTGTGTGTATATCTACACACAGGACGTACACGTTCCGTACAGGTGTACGTACGACTTCCTCTGGTTTCGGTCACTTGGACACCATTTGGTTCCTAAAGGGAACTTAAGCCTGGAAGGAAGGAAAACAGTAAGATCTAACTAAACACCATAAATGGTTTTTAAAGAGAATCCTGGAGTCTTTGTGGATTTCACGGAGAAGGAAGCTGAATCTTGGCTTTGTTATGGTGGAAGGGACACGGGTTAAACCCAGCACAGAGTGAACACACATCCCTCAGACGTGCAGCCTCCCTGCCAGGACCAGCAGTCACCAGCCACGGCACGTTGCTGGGACTCGAGAGGGACATTTGAAGCTGACATTTCCTTTAGAGCTTCGAAAAGGGATCTACACCAAGTCCTTGTCCCCACAGCTGAAGAGGAGGATGCTCTCTGGGGCTCACCAGACAGTGGACAAAGATCTCGACACAGACACAGACATGATCTTACCAGAGCCAGACAGGAGGAAAACTTTGGTTTCACTTTTTAGGGGTTTATTTAAAAGTTAAATCTGAGATACTTCTGAGACAGTCACTCTTTTAAGGGGACTGTTGATGCAGTATTTCTTTCCTTAAAAGAACCTGTCTTCTCCCTAGGAAGGGATGAAGAGAAATTCCTTATTCTTATCCTGAGTCCTGAGACCAGGAATGAGAGATGACGTGGAAATGAGAAATACAAACACGCCCTCCTTCACGTCTGGAAAAAGCAAAAAAAGCCCTGCGTGACAAAAACACGTGGAGAAGATAGATGCTGCATCTGCACGCTCAGGAGGACAGACAAACGGCACATGAATAGCGCTGCGCTCCAGACAGGCTGGCACCAGAAACTACTCTCTGCCCTCCTCAAAACTGCTTCAGGACAAGACGGCTCACAATTATTCACGCATTTCTTCATTTAAAACCATCACTTCTTTATTTAAAAGGAAAAAAAAAAGTTATGACCCTCCCAGCCCCTTCCAAAAAAACCCCCAACAATAATAATAATAATTATAATAAAAAATCCTATTAGAAACAATAAGGAAGCACTGAGAGTTTGAGTATTACACTCTTCAAGTATGCTGTTCAGATTTTTTTTTAAATCTGTGACTATACATATATAAAAAAAACCTTAAAAGTGCGACCAAGGGCTTCTGCTTAAAGGTAAGTATTTCAAGGACTGCTTCAAAACACTGTAGCACGGCCGTGCGGTTACTGTGTACGGCATGAGGCTTCCACTCCATACGCTCAGCGAGGTCACCCAGCCTTACGGGGAGTCACGGTAAGGCAGCCGAGCACACACGGTGACCCAGACGCTGAGCTGGCAGAGATCCATACGGCGTTTTTCTCTTGTTGAGGAAAGAACCCACTCTGAACGCATACATTTGGACATGGAATGTGAGCAGACTTCACAGTAAAAGTTTAGTGTTAGAGGTTCGCTGTGGTACCATCACTCGAGGCTGTGCACTAGAAGTAGCTTTGCTCATCTTAAGCTAACCACGTTCTCTTCTTCCTGACAGGTTTAGTACAGTAGTTCAAGCCACAATTTAAATTGCCCATTGGTATGCTCAAAATTTCTGTATTTTATTTATTTCTTTTGTACACTTTAAAGAATCTTAAGATTTGCATCCAAAGAGAACCATGCTACATAAAAATTATCCAGGATTCTCGCCAAAAAGAGTTCTTGAATAAAATCTAAAAAATACTATTGCAATGCATCTTGCAGAGAAAAAACGTTATTCTAAATGTAAACAAATTCACTCGGACACTTTAAAACTTCAGCGGAGTAGTTGCTGACTAATCTTTGCCACGCTTGCTCACCGAGCGCGCCGGGAGGAGGGCGGCGCGGCCGATTCCTGCCGCCATCACGTGTGGGTGAAGAACCGTTCCAAGTAGCCGGTGATGGCGTCCCAGTGCTTCCACAGAAAGGCAATGAAAACCACTACGAATAAAGTGCTGAACGTCCTATTGCGAGTCTTCATGAGGGGCACGACGCAGTTGGCCACGGTGGAGACGAAGACGAGCAGGACAGCCATGACGGCCAGGAGGATGTTGATGAACTTCCCCAGCAGGTTCCTGGCCGTGGCGTTCTCCAGCCCCTCCAGCTGCACCACCTGCTGCTGCTGCTGCTGCAGCTCCATCTTGGAGATGCGGGTCTGGCACGCCTCCAGGGCCTCCTGCGGGCGAGAGCACACGCTGGCCACCCGCGCCCGCCAGCGGGGACGGCCCACGGCCCTGACCCACCACGCCAGGGCTGCCCTCCCGCGGGCAGGAGTCGCGGCGTCAGATCCCGCGGTGGGAGCCGAGGAAGCCGAGCCGCGTGGCCAGCGAGGACGAGGAGCCCTCGTGGTGTGTTCGCAACCCACCGTGTCACCCCGCTGACACCAGCGGGGCTCAGAGAGGGGACGGGCTGCGGGGAGCCAGGCTTTGTTCAAACACAGGCTCCGGCGGCCCCTGTGCACTGTCCCCTGCCTGTCCCTGCACGAGGGCCACCGTCACCTGGGACCTCCCTGTCCTCGGGCCCTGCCGCCAGACCCGCGGGGACGGGGTGCCGACAGCCCGGGACCGTGCGGAACAGGGGGGCCCGGGGAGCTGCTCATCTCAGCCCTGGTGTCAACAGACCACCGAGGGGACGAGGACGCTGTGTCCAGCTAGCATCCTCCTCTTCCTCTCCGGGGACACGCGTTCCCAAGCCTCCCATCCCCATCACCACCTTGCAGTGGCCTGAGCTTGTCCAGTCCCCGTGAGCCCAGTGGGTTCTGGCAGGAACCTGAACCAACACCACCAGCGGACGGCTCGGTGCCACGCTGCTGCTCCGTGAGCGGGACGAGCTCAGGGAAAGGGCGGAGGAGCAGGGGCCGGGGCCACACCGCTGGTGGCACCGCAAGAAGGTCTCTTGGCACTGCACAGCTCCAGGTGACACCCCAGGGCCGGAGAAGGGAGGGAGCCAGGGCAGGGTGAGAGCACGAGATTTACGGAACGGCCCCTGGACAAGGCAAGGCAAGAGGAGACCATCCCAGCGATGCCGAGAACAGGCTGTCCCAGTTTGCAAGTTCACACTAAAAGTGCTGAATCATAACAAAGATTTTAAAAAGTTACTCAGAAATCCCCACTTTAAGTTTTCAACTTCACTTCTTCCTGCCATGATAAATGAGAGGAGAACAGAACCTGACTGTTGCAACAGTCCCGCAGAGCAGAGCCTCCCGTTCACCCTGCCGGAGGCCTCGGCACTGCCGCGGACACTGACGTGCTGTAACCTCGGCTCCGGGGTCACTGTCACCTGCTCATTGCTCTGCCGTTGCATCACGCCCGTGGAGGTCAGTGACACGTGAGGGCTGCAGCACCCTGCAAAGCTGATCAGCCTCCTCTAGCAGCAGCCCGGACGGTCACCGACCCAACCAGAGCCGCAGCTGGACCTGCAGCTGGACCTGCCAACGTGCCAAAAGCACGGCTGCTCCATCCCAGGGGAATCACCTGGGGGAGGAAAGGGGAGAACTCTGCCCTGCTCTGCTCGTGCTGTAAATATCTCACGTCAGGGATCGAACGGAGATGCCTGCTGAACAGCACAAGCATTCGAAACGGACGGGAGCGCGGTTTCTGAACAGGCTTTCTTCACCAGGCTCGGTGGCTGCTCAGACCTCTGCAGAAACCCTCCAGCTCCACAACCCCTGCTTCCATAGCTCCGGTCTTTTACATAGCGAGAGAAACTTCTCTTTTAAAAATATCTCCTTATTTGGGCAAAACCAACAGAAAGAATCATTTCCTGGCTCAAGGCAGTGGATGCACAGAGACATTTTCCCTTAGACATATGTGACCACTGCTCTAAAATCAGTGACACAGAAACACACCCTGGGGTCCCCTCCCTGGGAACACGACTGTGAAGAACTCTTCAGGTCACATCCCATCAGAGTCCAACACCCTACAGAACCCCGCACAGAAACTGGAGGCAGGCTTCCCCTGTGCCGTGGCTCGTTCAGGAGCTGTGCCGCAGCCCCGCGGCAGGATGCTCCGCACGGGACCCGCTGCTGGGGCGGCAGCTCTCCTCGGAGACAGCGCGGGTCAGAGACGGGATGAACGCCCTTTAGAACCCGTCAATATACAGTTGAGCAATGAAGCTACAAGGATGAAAACCAAACATTGCACCACAGAGGTATTTAACGAGTGAATGAGTTACAGAAAGGGCAGGTGGAAGCCAGGCCTCGAGCGTCCCTGTTCCCGTCACCCACCTGGATGTCGCGGGCTCGCTCGTAAGACTGGTAGGCAATCTTCTCCTCCATGCTGGCCAGCTCCTGCTTCAAATTGAGGATCTCGTTCTGGTGGAGCTCCGTCAGGTCGTTTAGCTGCTCTTCGAGCCTTTCACATCTGGAAAGGATACACATGGCACAGAAGCTCAGATGAGAAGAAAACGGCAAAATTACACCAGCAACCCTGGGGCAACGAGCATCAGAGACTTTTAATGGACAAACAGCGTGGCCACCTCAGTCTACAGGAGCACGCGGTATAACGTAGGGCACTCTCACTGGGAACCAAGGAAATCCTTTCTACCAGGTCAGGTCATGCTATTCCTGTTCCTGTCCTGGAGAAAAGCCACACACAGTGACAACAAATGACAACTGTCCAGTGATGCCAGAAATCAAGGACAGAACTAGAGAAAGCTAGTCCCCAAACTTTTGTTTAAACCAAACAGTTCCCCTCTAACGCCAGAAGCTCTGAAGCATTTTCATCAGCAGACAAACGACAGAGGAATCAGACATGCCCCATGCCTCAGAGAGCACGCCGGTCCTGCCCGCTCCTTACACGTCAGGTCACACGGATGTTTCTGACTTGTCACCTCCCACGATGCTCCAGCCTGACGAGCCAGGATCGTCACGTCGTTACAACCAGGACACACCAGCCGTCACCCGCAGGCTCAGGTCTCAGCTTGTCCCCGGTGAGGACACTGGGAGCAGCAGCAGAGCTCTGCCCAGAGCTCGGACAGTTCCCAGACCCCGCTCTGATCCTCACCGAGGGAGTCGGCGATGGCTCCGTGAGGTCACTGTGCCACTCAAACCACACTAGGGATGCTTTGGATCATATGTAGCACTTCGCTGCTGGAATCTTGAGTCCAATTTACAAGCGACTCATGCTTCAATACCCTTTACAATCAGGGAAGTATCTGTATTTCTTCAAAAGGCAGAGGCACACGGAGCCAGGACACAGCCGTCCCCACCGCCCGCTCCCACCACACTTCCCGCTGGGCTCCGATGGGAACCCAGGAGCAGGGACAGCTCCCGATGGGAACCCAGGAGCGGGTGCAGCTCCCGCGGCCGCCGGGGTTCTCCCACTCCCACCTCCGCTGCTGTCTGCTCATCGCAACAGCACGGACAGAGCAACGCTTCTCATCTGACCTTGGTAACTACACCCGAGATAATTCCTTGTTAACTTCAGTTCCCCTCTCACTCCATCTAAATTTTATTTATACACACACACATATAAAGTGAATAAATAATCTTTAACTAGAATGAAGAATTTAATTACAAGTTCTGAAAACAAGACAAAAATTCTGCTTCTGGTTTTTGCTTTTCCCCCAATATTCTTTTGGTGCTTCACAAGCTAAATATTCAGAATCCACAGGCACAACCTAGCCTTTGAAAAAGTCTTGGGGTTTTGTTTCTGATTGAAACGTCTGATGGGAATTTTCATTTACACTGCCAATGCAGCAGTGGTTTAAACCGAGGAGGAGTCGGGCACAGCACGGCAGTGTCCAGCCCGCGGCGAGACCAGCACGGCCACCGCTGCCCTGGCTCAGCCAGAACGGTGCCGAGAGAACTGGTTCCCCAGGAACAACAAGCTGCAATCAAGGGAACAGCCATGTGAAGAATGGCTAATTAAGAAGGAGACCAGATAATTAATACTGCCATTTGTTCCCACCCAGCTTAAAAAAAAAACAAAAACAAAAAACACCAACCTGCTAACAACCAAGAAATTACAACTAAACCCAGCCCAAGGCCCCACGGGAGCATCCAAATACCTTCAGTCTGTTAATGTATTGCAGAATTCCCCAGCGGGTTTATTACACAAAGAGGGACCAGAGCATTTCTGAAAATATCGTGATTAACCTCCGCCCACATAAACGCCCTTCACAGAACGGCTGTTGCCAGGCAGCTTAAATCCTGTTCTCCAGCAAGAAACAATTGTATTTTAGTAACTTCAAAACTACCTCAATCTACAGGAAACATAAGGAAATCCTGCAAATCCGTATCGTCCAGAGTTCAAGCGTAACGCGATCAGCACAAGGGCTGGCTCCGCTCTCCCTGCCCCAGCCAGGACCACGGGCTGGTCCCCGAGCCGCCCCGCCGGCCCCAGGGCTCTGACACCCCGGGACCACCCGTGCCTCCAGAAACTGGGGTCTTGGGCAACTGCTGGAACTGGGTTACTTAAAAAAACCACAAAAAACCCACAACAACAAAAAACCAACAAACCAAAAAGCCCCCAAACCTCACACCCTCCCCAGCCTTGTTTCTGAAATCGCATTTCCTCCATTTCACTCCTTGTCCCCTTATCTACAATTCAGAAAATTATTTTTCTTCCTGCTGTTTTCTGCTGGTGCCCGAATTTGCAAAGGGCCCAAGCCAGCGCTTTCCTGCTGAAGGAGGGTTCACACTGAACTCAGAGGTGTTACAAAGGGACAGGACACTCGGCAAGGGGGTCACTACACCCACCCTCCCCTGTAACGCAGGAGTGCCAGCGGCTGCGCGTCGGACCCTCGGCCGGTCCGAGGACACAGCAGTGCCTGGACGAGCAAACCCCGCTCCACCTCAGGTACGGAGAACTCCTCAACCGGAGCCCAAGAATTGCTTGTTCACTAGCTAAAATGTGGATTTTCTCCCAGAAATCACTAGATTGAGGAGCTCCAGCACAGCAGCTTTTCTGTGTAACGGACCAGGGACGTGTGTCCCGAGCATCTCACCGCCAGAGACGTTCCCGTGGAAGACACCCGAGAGCTGCCAGGTGTCACAGGAAAAGCCAGGTCACTTCCACCGGAGCATCTGCTGAGGCTCACTGCTTGGAGCCAGGGGACCAACCGGGAAAGGCTAAGGAACACCAGGATGACCATCTCATTTTTTAAAGAGCTTTAAGGCATTTTCAGGCAGTAACTGCAGAATACAGGCTAATACAGGCTGTGTAAGGGAGCGACGTGATGAAAATACATTTTATCTGCACGCAGCCGGTGCTCTGGCGAGCAAAGGGACTCTGACCAAACCGATGAACATCGTCACAGCACGCTGCGAGCGGGGTTTCATACCTCTCCCTGAGCATCTCTCAAGAGGGACTTTTTTTGTTACAGCTGTGTCATACAAACTCTCACCTGATCTTTGTCATCCATTTCTTTACGCTACTGAATACACTGCTTCAGGAGCAGAGCAACAGCTGAAAGCAACATCCCTCTGCAATAAACCCCAAGGACCCTCCCTCCGACCTCAGAGGTTTAGCGTGTTTGATCTATTTGAAAATAAATCCTGAGAACAGACTGAAGTCCATCAATCAGACTACAACAAAAATCAGATAAATTAACGGACCAGCGTCCAGTGCTTTGGCTGGGGGGGTTTATCCTGAGCGGAGCGTGGGAGACCGAAATGCCCCTTCCAAGGATGCCGGGCTCGGGAAGAAACCCAAACCCTTGGACTGGCCGCACTCCAAATACGTGAGCTCATGATCTCACCGTGCACAAACAGGTTCCTAAAGGGACACGCAAGATGAAAATACTCGGCAGGAACTGCATTTCAGTCTCAGCAGCACAGAAAGTCCCTGCTCCCACCAGTAAACAACCGCCACCTTCCCCGATGAGGTCAGCAGCAGCCGCCCCAGCGCCCGCTCCGGGAGCAGGAACACGGCCCCGGCGCCGCCGGGATCTTCCTTCCTCCGTGACTCAGCCCCGCGGAGCCAGCGGCACGGCGCGGTGCTGGGGGAACGGCAGCGGCCCCACCGGCCAGCCCCGAGCCCCATGGGTTGATAGGAGAGATCTGGGAACGGGGAGAGGGAGGGAGCTGGAGGAGGTCAGGGGAACCTACAAGGCAAGCCATCGGTGATAAACAAAACTGCATCAACACACGCGGAAAAAAGGTCAGAACCTGCAGAAAAGCAGAACCTCTAAGAAAGAGGAAACGGTCAGAGACCGGGTGAGACAATGTCGTGGCATGTGCCTCGCTCCAGCCTCCAGGTACAACACAAACACTCAGTGTTGCCCTACAAGCAAAGGCTTCTCCAAAATACTTACTTTTTTTTTTTAAGCTCTAACTGAACTCTGTGCTTGTTTTTGAAAGTGTCCCAGAAACAGAGCACAGTTACGAGGTATTTATAGCTCTTAAAGCCAGTTATGATTAATTTGAATCCCAAGCCTCCCAGCTCCAAACCACAACCTCCATTCCCATCTTTTCAGTTTTTCTGAGGAGCACGGCGGTACCGGAGGGGTTCCTGGTCGGAGGGAGAGGTGCCAGCCCCCGAGGCAGCAGCATCCCCTCTGCCCTCGGACACACCACGTAACCTTCCAGCTCTCAGGGTGATGTTGGCTCTTATCTTCACAATGTTTGAAAATACAGAAGCTATCAAAGGATCTAGATTGGTACAATCAGGCATCAATCTTGCTGTGATTAACCCGTGAGCTCCTGCGGCCCGTGCAGTTCCCCGCTCACCTCCAAACGCCGGCGGAGGCAGGGGCAGGCACCCGGTGTGGTTTAGCTGGTCCTCCTTACAGGTCACACCTTTAATTAATCCCTATCAACACTCCAACGGGCAGGTCTGAATTACTATATTTTTAACCATTTGTGAGGCGAGTGCAGGTTCTCCCGGCAGCTTTCACTCCCGGCCGCCTCGGCTGGGCTCCGGGCTCCCCTCGGGGAGGGCTCAGCGAGGGCTGACGGTACACCACTGATGTCCCTTCACATCGGACCAGCGCGAGGACGCGCGTGACCCTGGGTTCAGGGAACAACCACCAGTTCAGGTGACAACAGACATCAGCCCCGGGGTCTCCTACTGCGCCTCGAGGCCGCTCCTCCAGCTGCGCTGGGCCTGGACGCAGGGTCCCGCTCCAAACGGCTGCTGTCCCCGCGAGACAACCGCCGGCACAGCGGCAGGAGGGGCTCCGGCCACGCCGCACTGCCGGGCTGCCTCCCCGGAGCCACCGTCACTGCTGACCTGACCAGGGACCGCTCCACCTTTCCCTTTACTCCTGGGCTTTCAGGACACCTTTATAAACCTTTTTGTCTTAGCTTCTTATCTTGAAAACACTATAAAATAACCTTTTTCCTTACGATTTCTTACTTGTACAGAAAGGGAGATGAGCAGCAAGATAATATTTACAAAAGACAAAAATGGGAGAGAGAAATCCCGCAAAGAACGCAGAGCATCCCAGGGAACAGCCTGCTGAGTACCATCCAGGGCTCTGGTGCTCTGCAACTCACAGGATTTAGTTCTGAAATAAAGTACAAAAGCACATACCTGTACCGCTCCTCCTGCAGAGTCTGCATGATTAATGAGTAATCCCTCTGATAGCGAACCTTGAGGTCCTCAAATGATTCTTCCAGTCTTGCCTGTGTCTCTCGAATTTCTTGTATCTCATGCAGTATTGCATCAAACCCTGAGCTCTGCATATCCAGAGTATTTGTTTTGGAGCTGGAAGCTCCCACAGGGCCCCCTGTTGTGCTGTTGGCTCCCACGGAGCCCGACGTGGCACTGGAGCAATCCTCTTCACTGCCATATTTCGGGCTTGACTGAAAGTTCTGAATAACACCTAGAGCCTTGCCTCCTGTCCCATCTTCCTGGCCTTCTTCTAAGGAGTCTTTCAGATTAGCAATGTTGTCTGCACTCCCAAACTTGTTCCTTATGAGAGAGGCAATCTCCCGGGGCTTGGAAACCACAGCTCCTGCTGCTGAATGCGTGGCTTGGGAGAAACTGGAAAGCCCACCTTTCACGCTGTCTACTACTCCCTCACTGAAGCCAGTGACTTTTGCTCCAACATCTTTCAAGCCCTGATGCATATCCCTGAAGACATCCTTTGGCTGCCGAGGGATCCCATTCTGTTCAATCTCTCGCAGCTTTCGGTGGTAATGTTCTAGTTTCTTCTGCAGCTGCGAGATGGTCTGGGCTGACTTTTGGTTTTTCTTCTCAAACACTTGCTTAATGCGGGCGCTCTGCTGCTTGTCTGCATTGTTGGCCAGTTTCAGGTACTCTGCCACATTGTCATCACGGGCCGTTTGTTCGATTTTGATCTGCTCGGTCAGCTTCAGGATCTTCTGTTGCAGGTGTGTGATCGCCACTTTTGTACGTTGAGGGTCTGGAGTCCCATCAACAGAGTCTGCATTGATGCTGCCATCAGTGCTCGAGGCCACCGCGCTGGAGGTCTGCGCTAGGCTGCTGACTTCCAATCGCTCGATCTAGGCAAGAAGACAGAGAAATATAAGCGCTAATCACCATCTTCACTAACATACAACCAACTTGATGAGTGGACGTAACTCGGCAGAAACGCACATTTTTTTCCAGTTTCCCGGGGTACGCTACCAAGAAATTGAGCTTCAGGTGCTCTAGAAACATTTAATAAAAGCCTTAAGCCAACTTCCCCACCCCAAACAACCACAGAACCTCAAGCACCAACCATCCAGGCCGAGTTCTCCAAACTTTTGCTACAACACCCCGAGACCGACAGCCCCCCTCCCACCCCACGTACCTTGTCCCGGCGGAGCAGCAGCGCCCGCTCCCCGTGCATGGCTCCCGCATGGCTGCCCCGCCGCCGCGCGCCCCACCTGGGCCCGGCCACGCCCCCCGGCCACGNGGGGGGGCGTGGCCAAGGCACTTATTCAATTCCCAGCACTTCCCCGGTTTTCCCACCAGTTAAAAGTTTTTCTCTTTCGCAAAAAAAAAAAATCTTGTGATTTTGCCTTTTGGCGTTGCTGAAGACTAAACACAACAGTTCCTTTAGAGGCGTTTCCCTTTCTTTAAAAACCACTTCAGTTGATGCACACGCTGGAGTCACTCGCTAAGAAAATGGATTTTTATTTTTTATTTCCCCCTCCCCAGACAAGCAGGGCTTAAGCAAACAGCAGAATTCAGAGCAAGCCTATTGTACGGAGAGTGCTCAGCTCCTGCTTCCTCCTCCCTTACCTGGAGCTGAAAAGCATCACGTTACTTGGAATAAAAACACGTGGGGCAAGGATGCTGAGAATGACGACTGTGAAGAGCAGCCCCGGAAGGGAGCTAACAGTGCCCCAGGCACCCGGATTGATCACACCTCCGGTGACTGAGCATCCGCGTGGCAGCGAAAACTCATCTCGAAAAAATTCATTAGTTGCTTCCTTTTCCCCGCGGTGCTGAAGGCAGTACAGTGATACAAGCAGAAAAATCTGTGAGGCTCATCGAAAGTCATTAGCTTTACACTTCCTGTTTGGAAGCACTCCTCATTAACAGCATCGTCAGCGCCGGCTGGCCCAGGAGGGGTGGGCACCGGATGCTCAGCCACCGGCCGGGCAGATGGTCTCCTGCCTCGGGCACGCACAGGAGCGGAGCCCTGCGGTCCCCAACGACAGATACAAGACGGTTAGTTCATTAGTGAATAAGATCTCTAATTAACACCTTACAGGGAATAAAAATTGTAGGGGAGAACAAAGAGCACCTTTGGTGTCTGACCGTCTGCAGAGCTGCAGCGCCCGCAGGCACGGACCAGCCTCTGCCAGAGGTGTGAAACCGGGACCCGACAGCCCACGGCTGCAGAGAACCCACAGCTCATGACACGGGGACGGCGCTGCCACCCTCAGTGTCCCGCAGTTATGCTGTAACTTCTCATTCGACCCTGCATTCTGCCTCATTTCTCCCTACTTCAGTATTTGTAAAGTGCAAAAACTGTACCGAGGCCGTTAGGGCTCAGCCTCGTTACAGACCCACGTCTGACCCCCTGAACACACGTTTGTACGGAACCGCGTACAGAGAAGCCACCTCCCCGCGTGACACCGGCAGCACGCAGGGCTTTAAGCATCGAGCCCCCTGCCCGGGGAGCAGATGCGTGCGGGGTCCCTGCTGCACTGGACAGACACAGCACATCGCAGAATGTATCGTGGGTCCCAAAAAACACAAACAAAAAACCCAACACAAATCACTCTGCCTGACCCAGCTGGTGATGCAATGAGCTATTTATGACCTCGCTTTTTCCGAGGGTCAGTCTCGCCGTGCGTTCGTCACGCTGCAGCTCGTGGGTCTCGCTGGACCTGGAGTTTCTAGAAGAGAGAAACAGCCTGGGCCTGGGGACAGCTCACCCGCGGAAGGGCGGGAAGATCACCCCGCTTATGGAAAAGAGGCACCATGGGAACACAAAAATGGAAAATGACCCAGAAAAAAATACAAGAAAAAATTCCAATCCCATCCCTTTGCCTACTTAAGACAACGGCGAGAGCAAGGACCAGCGCTGGAAGCACCAGGAGGAGGTGGCTTCACACCCCACCCAGCGCTGACCTCGTCTGGAACGGAGATGTGACCTCAGCCGTGCAGCATCCCTCTGTACCGCCAGAGACAGAGATCCCCCAGGACACCAACGTTCCCACCTCAGCAGCCACGGGGGGGCGGGGGAACGGCTGCAAACCTCCGAAATCCTGAGGAAAGGGACTTTGGATGTAAAAGAGCAAGGCCTGGGGACCCCGTTCAGCGATGGTTTGTCACAGCGACGGACTACTCAAGGAAACCAGTGTCACCGGGGGACACGCGGGCAGTGACACCGACCGCCCGGGTACCGAGCACGGCTGGACGGAAAAACGGGGAAGAACCGGATTACACAGCAGGGCTTGCAGGAACTCGGGTTTTGAGGTGAAAAGGCACGGCACAGCGAAAGATACGGCCAGAAAAACGTTCCTGGGTGTTTACTTTAGCAGCTGCAGATTTTCAATCAAGGGGGGGCTGCCAATCAGGCCAAAAGCCACAATAACGAGGATAGGAAACGAGGGGAAGCCGAACAAAAATGAAGTATAGGAACTGGGAGGAGAGGGTGGACTGGAAACAAGTTCATACAAGGCTTTGTCTGAAAGGGACCATGTAAAATGACAGGGTCTTTTTGTGGTTTTTGTTTTGTTTTCTTTTTTAAAAAAACACCTTCATCCTGGTTTCCTATCTCATTACCTTAGACACCAAACGATTGTTAACGCTTCCCAGAAAGTAGTTTGGGTTCGGCTTGTTTTTACGCTTCAAGCTGCTATTTCATAAATACAGATTATTATTGCATCTTACGTATTTATTGGTAAAGAACAGAGTTTAATTTTCAGATTGCAAGTTAAATTTGACTTGAAGCAATGGAGGAAACTGGGTCTGGAACCTGGGAGAGCAAATGTCTCTGTGCAATCGCTTTGCACAGAACAGCCACACGTGTGAGCAGGGATTTCTTCCCTCACCCAGGAGATCTTTCGCTGTTGATGTTTAACATGTGCTCATGTGCAGGAGCCCGATGAGCTGCAACTACTGCACTACTCTACACTTACTTCGCTTCTTTTTATTTATTTTTAGTTGCAGTATTTTCTGCAGGTGCAACCCAGAGCATGGCTGTAACCCAAATCCATCCTGGAAGCAGTATTTCAGAGTTGGTCCAATAAACAGTTTATACGAAAAGGTAAATATTTCAGAACAGCAGGATTCACGTTTCCCGTGAACATATTTGTCCTCCCGCTGCAGCATTCCTTGACACATTGTCCCCATTTAAAGCCCTTCTGAGATCACACACAGTGCACCAGCTAGCACCACGCTGCCAGAAAGCTGTGCGACCGAGCTGGGTTCAGAGATCCCTCTCCTCTGCAAAGCAGCTTCTGCCCAGCCCCCCGGCTGCAGGGGCTCCTACCCCAGCACCGATTAACCCCTACCACTGCTCCAAGGGGCACACCGGGCTCGCCAAGGGCAGCGCACAGCACAGCACCGCGCACGCTGCCCGCGCGGCACGCAGCTCCCGTGCCTCGGAGACCGGGGGGAAGATGCCACAGAGCAACAGGACATCGTCGGGAAAGGCGCTGGAGGGACGACGGACACCCGGCAGAGGGAGGGAACGGGGCACTGGGCTGGACACCCACAGCAAACCGCATCAGCTGCACCCCGGAATGACTACGCTGCTCTCAGCATTGCTGTGAGAAGCCAGAAGCCTCACCCAGAACTCATCTCGAGACACTCTCAGGGCAGCAGCAGCTCCGCAGCACACGGGAGGAGCCGGGGCTGCCCCAGCAGCGGGAAGGACCTGCTCTGGAGAGCACAGGACACGGCATCCCGCTCTCCCTGCTGCTCCTCTGGAGCCCTGATGTGTGACCCCGGCCTTGCACAGGCCAAGAGCTCAGCCTGCAGATCCGTCAGCTGGGAGGTGGCACACAAACACCCCCCTCCCCGCCGTCCCCGCCGTGTCCCCGCATGTCCCGGAGCCGTGCCGACAGCCGCTCCTGCGTCACTTCTGCTGGGGAGACTGACCAACGCCGGGAGAAAAAGGAGATCCAGATCCTCACAAAGGAAAGCAGCGAGTCCATGGACAGATGTGATTACACACGCGCTCCACACGCAGCGGAACACAACGCGATTTCTCAACCACGTCTCCTGCAGATGAAAACAAACCCTGGGCAAGAATTCATCTATGGCAAAGGCAAACGGCAAAAGAAGTCCGGACCTGGTATTTCTGCTCCAAACACGGGAGCCACAACACACTGGAGCTAACAGCAACGACTTAAAGAGGAAGATCTGTTTCCCACTGGAGATCAGTGTCAAAGCCCTGACTGTGTCTCTGCAATATTTACCAAATGCGGGGGGGGGTAACAGAGCTTACTGTTAACCCAAAACGAAACCAAAGAAAAGCACTTATTCACTGCTGAAGGTCACCGGCTCCATGGGAAGCAGTACGCTCTTACGCTTTTTTTACCTGGAGGAAAAACATGATTCTGCAGTTTGTTAACTGCCTCCTGAAAATGCATTTTTTGCAGCTAAAACAGCGAAACAAGAGGCGCATCCAGCAGGCTACCAACCCAAACACCCCCCGACAGGCTGCCTTTACCAGCCCCTTCCTTCATTGTTCCACACAAGCCAAACCCCGAAACAACGCAATCAGAAAACCCCAAAAAGCAACCCCACGGCTGATCCTGTTCACAGATCACAACTCACTCAGACACGAGCCCTTTTCACAATTCCCAGCTTGCAAAGTGCAGAACAGCCACAAAAAAAACCACCAAGAAACCCAGCGGCAGCGCCCGCAGGAAAATGCTGCGTTTCCAGGGCGGATGCCACAAAACGAGGTCAAGTTCTACCGGAGATTGGAATAAACAGCCAAATCAGAGAACCGACGCCGTCCCAGCGATGCTCCGCAATCCCTCACCTTCCCCGGCTCGCAGCACACGCAGGCACAGCAGCACCACATCCACATCCCCGCGGGGCCATGGGCAGCCCCGGGCACTGCCCACCCCGTCCATCCGCCCGCCCGGGACCGCTCCGGGCGCTGGCGGCACCAGCGGAGCCGCTGCCAAACCCAGCATGGCTGCGTGCGGGGCTCCTGCGCCGGGCTGCAGCGACGCTCCTCTCCGCGGCTGGGCTCCTGCTGCAGGCGCAGAGAAGGGCGAGATTTAAAGCTGCAGGGCTCTCCATGCCGCGCTCAACACGTGATGCTATTTTTAAAACTGCACGTTTGAGCCAAAAACATGGCACAGGGTAAGGGACAGCCAAATCGAGAGCAAACCAACAGAACCCAGGTGACACACGCGCTCCTCAGCACACAGACCCACGGACCTGGCGGCATGATCCACGCAGACTGGAAACGGAGATTCAAAGACGCCCAGCAGGACACCAACCCACCTATGGACTGTATGCGCCATTTACAGCGCCACCGAAACACTGCTGTGCAATAATCACTAAATGGTATCTTCAGAAGATTAATGTGATCTCCCTAATTAGAAAGTGACAGTCCCAGAGGGGCTGCGGTAGGAAGCGGAGCCAGCAACAGCACCGTACCCACAGCTGCCGCTGGTGCAGGAAACCCCAGCCCCCCTCAGCCCACCCTCCACCTCCTCGTCAATGAAAAGGTGTTTTACTGTCACCTCTAGAAGATGCAAAGCAAAGGCCCGTCATGCTGTGTGTGACAGCTCTGACCCACCGCACCCGCTGCCATCACCCCCTTCTCCTTCAGACTCGCTTTTCAAACCCCCCTCCCCTCCCACTGCTTCTCCCCTGCTCTGCTCCGTCCCACTGGCATCTGCTGTTTGCAGCCACGGTGATTGCTCACCCAGGATCCCCACAACCACAAAGCCAAGCCACGTAGAGTTGGAGATCTTCAGAACCATTAATGCAGGGGATGCACGGTGCTCCCAGGGCTCAAATACCAGGAAAACGACAGGACGGGGGCTTTTAGAACCTCCTCCTGCCCCGGCCGCGCAGCACGATCGCAGTCAGCACAGATGCAAGGACCCAGCTGCCCAGGTTTTCTTTCTGTCTGTCCCTCTGGGCCAGATGACTCTCAGAGGCTCTGACAGACATGACAGTGGTTGGCTTTGGTAGGTTTGGGTTTTTTTAAATCATTCCCTTAACTTGCAGTACTGCACGGGGAATGTGAATTTCTGCACTGAAACGTGAATTAATAAAATATAAATTTCAGCAGCAGAAAAGAGGAGAAAACTCTTGACTGACTCAAAACATGGGCACCATTGGAAAATACACTACTAAGAGCAAAATTCATCTTTCATTAGGAAAAAAGAAAAGAGGAATTAAAGCCTGAAAATGTGTTCTGTAGGAACCAGGGTTAGAGGAAAAACAGCTAAAAAACCCCATTGTCCTAAATCGTACCGGAATGTCAGGTGGCATTTCTGGAAAAGCAAAGTGACGAAAGAGCGAGCATATTGTAGGGGGATAGAGAACAGGAACTGAGAATAAAAACATCACAAAGATAAAGAACAATAAAGCCTGATTCACGCAGAAGATAAGCCAGGCTGGTGTGGAGATATTAAAAGATAACATCCACAACAGCACCTGTGAGGGGCGAAGGACGGGGGGAGAGGAAAGAGGACCCAGCACGTGGTGGGATTCTGCAGCACACGGGAACACGTCCCAGCACCCGGCGCAGAGCGGGGTCCCGCAGCCGGGAGCTGTCACTTTGCCCGGCAGGGACTCGCAGGAACAAGCACCAGCGCTGCTCCATCAGCAGCGTCTGCTCCTGGTCCTGTCGTTAACGCTTTGCTACAACACCCGCTGCCTCCACGCCGTGCCCGCTCAGCAGGTCTGTGTGTTAGGGAAGAGACCCCAGGAGCACACAGTGACTGGAACAGACCGTGCACAGAACACAAATAAAAACGAAAGCGTCACTCACCATATCACCATACAGTCACAACTGCCAGGTAGTGCCGTGGAGATGACCGCAAAAAAACAGAAATTACGGAAATCTCATTCACCCGACATTTGTATCCTCGTTTCTCTGAGAGTATTAAACCATTTCTCAGGGTTAAATGGTACGAGGGTCTCTAAACATCGATTCCCTTACGGGATTACGAGGCATTGAGATTCTCTGACCACGAGAGAGCTCCTCCAACAAAAGGCACAGAGAATCCAACCCAGCAAAGCTCCTGCAAAGGCTTTCAAAGGGAAATGCTGGTATTAGTCACGGACCTACACCAAGTGAGGATCTCGCCCCAGACCTGCAACATCTTTGAGATCAGCCAGACAGCGTGCAGAGGAGTTTCCCAACGATGCGCGGCACGGCCTTGCACAACGCTGCACGTCTGCCAGATAACTCCCGACTTTATCAGCTGTGCCCCAGACCAACCAGAAGAACCAGGCCAAAAGGAATCCACCCTGTTGCAAGAGTCTGGAGACAAATCCTGGCTAAAAAACCCCGTCCAGGGTAAATACAGAAACTGCAGCCATTCCTGTACTGTGCAAGTTCAGGGCACGCACTGGATTTTACATTGCAATCTAACACAGTGACAAGAAACTAAAATACGGGGGGGATCACAATTCACTTTTTCACAGACCTATTTTACATTTTTACGGCAGATTTTACTCTCAAAAAGCAGTATCTATACTGAGAAACCCCCAGACTTCTGAGACCTTTTATCTATTAACGACAGCAGATCCCATCTAACAGAGGTGAAAGGGAAGGGACGTGAAATTTCCCGTACGGAATGCCATTGCCTTGCTCAGGAAGCAGTTTACCTGGGTACAACCCAGCTGAATCCACAGGAATTCTACTGCTATCAGACAGACCTCTTCACCACGTAACACAGCAAACAACTCCACGCAAATCCAGGAAAACACGCTCATTATGCTCCTTACTGCAATCATACAGCCTTCGTGAACTTCGCAGAGCAATAAAACCAAAACCAACCTACCAGGCTGAGTATCACCTGCATTAAGAGAAGCAGAAGCCGGTTCCACTCCTCGCCCAGGAGGAACGCATGTTTTCCTGCTACAGCCACGTGCTCGCCAGAGCTCGTCCCGGCACAGCGTTCCCTGCATCACCCCGTTTAACACCTGACATCAGAGAGGAACGTGGGGAGAAAGAGGCTGAGCTCTGAATCCGCTGGTACAAACCAGAAGCCCTGGGAATCTGTGGCAAAGTAAACGTACAGTCCTTTTTTTTCCTTTTCTTAATCCAGTACCGAAACTCGTCACTCACTGAGATCCTGGGTCTGGGACACCGGCTCAGACACAGGCTTCGCACGTGTGCAGGCTCTTGGTGGCTCAGGAAGGATTCCCAGGAGGCGAACCCTGTGAGGGCAGGTTCAGCCCTTCCCTCCAAGGAAAGTGGAATTACGAACGTTGTCATAGTTTTCAAATTAACAATCCACACTGTCTAGTGTGCTTTTCTTCTCTCAGTTCAACTGGAGAGGTACGTGTGTGTCAGCAACAAGCACGGAGCACATGGACTAAAACCAGAGCTCATCAAAATCAGCAAACACTGCCAGAGTGCAACCGGGACTGCGCGCCCACCGTCCGTCAACTCCTTTTCAGGACTTCAGAAAGAAAACATTCTTTCTAAAGAATTCATAATTCTCCTGATCTGCTTGGAATAGAACAGGCTCAGCTTTCTTCTAACTAAACTAGGAAATCCCCCCTAGGTAAATCCAAAGTGAGGGTATTTTTATACAAGGAGCACAAACCACCGGCTTTCCAGCGCACTCAGAGATCGCTCCAGCTCCGAAGGGCCCTTCCCCGGCCAGGCAGGCAGGTGCTGCTGAACTCCTTAACCAGCCCGGCTCTTGTGCCCATTTCACAGCTGCGGACAACCTTACAAGCACTTCAAGCTGAACCAGCGTGTCTCTCGGCAGGAGGTACTGATGTCTTCCACTGCCTCAGTGCAGAGGGAGAACGAGATCAGACTTTGGCAAGTAGTGGGAGGAACTAGTGGAATTTCAAAGTTACGTTATTTAAATACCCACCTGAAATTTTGCATGTTTCTGCAATATGAGATACTGAATATTTAAGAGCTCTCAAAGAACTGGATGTTCGCTTCTAAGTTTTGTGCAGATACAGAAATTGCTCATTGTTAACTCTGAATTCATAATTTCACTAGATTTCCACAGAACTCCTAGAAAGAGCAACATTTAGTAATGAGATTTATATCCTCTAGACATACCAATGCACACTAACAGGATGTGAGAGTACCTACACAGTTAATTAACTTACAGTACTTGGCTTAAGCAAGCACGTGGAAAAGTTAAACAACTTGCTACCATAAAGCCTCAGGATGAACACAGACGACGGAAAATTCAGAGCCCCAAGATTTTCCTTTATTGACCAGAACTGTATCTGGCCAGTGGAGGGTTAATAACCAAATGCTGCTCCTGGATCAATAATCTCAGTGATGTGAGGCATCTTGCACAAGGCCTTCTGGTTAATTACCTGGTGATTAGCAAGCCTCTGCACAGCTGCAGGACCACCAATCACAGGTCTCTGGGCTGGACCCATATTAACCCCCCACCACAGCCTGTTCCCATGCCCAGCGACAGGGGCTAAAGCCACCGCAGCGTTCTTGCTGGCAAACAGAAATTACAAAACTGTGTGTGATGACAAAAGCCACAATAACCTCATCGCACACGGTACCGTTCGGATCAGAAGCACTTTACGCTAATGCATTATTTAATGTTTACCTCCTAATTTAAGCTCCTGGACTCCAGAGTCACTGTGGGCTCCTCTGCACACACCCGCCAGGACAGGGTCAGTTCTGACTGTATTTGTCTTTTCAGATTTCACTCAGGGGATGCTCTGTACAGCACTTGCTTTCCTTGTTCCTGTCTGAAGTTTCCTGCCCCTGTTTTATCCACCGTAAGAACAGCCCTTCCCTTTCCCACACACCTTTCCAGGAGTATTCGGGACGTTTCTAGAGGCACTTACTGGGGGAGAGAGGTTGGTCCCCAAGTGCTGCACCCCGCAGCCCTGACGAGAAGCGCGGCCGTACCCACGGTGCTTCTCACAACCAGTTCAGCACACAGCACGACGCCCGGCATCTCGAGGAAGGGATGAGCTCAGAGCGAAGGCACCACCCGTGACCATCCCCAGCCCAGGGGCCACTGGCCAGAAGATGGCTCCTGGAACGGGGACAGAGCATGTGTGTGTGTGTGTGTGTGCCGGCAGAACGTCCTCCAGGAGCCCATCGGCATCAAGGACATCTGCCAAGGGCGTTCTCCCGATCACTGCTGCATCAGATCCACCTTCCCACAGGCACACGGACACAGATCTGGGCGCTGCCGGACAAACTGCTGCTAGACCACCCTGCACACCTGGTTAAACGGTGTCCTCTGAGAAAAGGACCTCTCAGTGCTCACAGCCTCGCGTGGAGAGACTTCAAAAAGCTTTTGCTGAGTTTGTCCATTGCAGCTATTCATGGGATGATCCAAAATCTCACTTTACACTAATTTGTCGGGACTGATTAAGCTCCACTGCCAACCACATAATGGAAGCGTAGAGACTTCTGTCCAAAGCACACGCAAACCTGCGCTGAACAGGCACGGTACGATACAGAATAAAGGCTTCAGCACACTGTGCAACATCCCTCTGGCTCAGCAGAAACCACAACCAAGGCAAAACGCCCAGTCTGCATAAAGGATTAACAATAAAGCTGCAACCTGAAAACTGCAGAGTGATAAATGGGAAATGTCCAGGCAGACTTTGTGTTCCATTTCTCAACACTGCTGGCGTGAGCATCGTCCTGCTGTCTGATGAAGTCGGACACAGAATACAGCCACCCCTCAAAAAACATCTATTTTAGTCTTAACACTGTTTTCCCCAGTAACAACCA
The DNA here is from genome assembly GCA_013400615.1 of Syrrhaptes paradoxus. Classification (NCBI taxonomy): domain Eukaryota; kingdom Metazoa; phylum Chordata; class Aves; order Pterocliformes; family Pteroclidae; genus Syrrhaptes; species Syrrhaptes paradoxus. The sequence goes on from VZTO01019034.1 coordinate 94,594, forward strand.
GGAAAGGCAAGCAGCTGTCGTTGACATCACTTTCATTTCCTTTAAACAGATTTTCACTCGTCACCTTTCAGTTTTATTCGATATCTGCGTATCAAATTGGTTATTTCTGGTTATCACACTGCTAAAGATTTTTGAACTACCAAACTTTACCCTCTCACACTTTTTTTTTCTTTTCTAATATTTTAACGAGAAGAAACAACAACAGAGAACTCACAAAAAGCATCTTCTCATCTTCCAGCGACTGTCTTGGTGGCTCAGTTTTTAACACTCTGTGCCCTGACGTTCCCTAAAGTGTCACCAAAGAGCCCACGGTGACACCCGAGCTGCCGCGTGCCCGTCGCCCACGTGAACACACGAGCTGTCTCGGCCCTGCACTGGCCAGGCAGGACGCATTTGCTGGAACCTCACCTCTCAGATGAAGATGAAGATGTTGTTCCCACCCTGCAATGAGCTGTAGGGTGCAGTGGGCTGTCACCGCTAGGTGACACAGGCTGGTAACACACCTGAGCTCTTACATTCACCAACACGCTGGGGCACAATGGCTCTGACAGCCCTGCTCTCAGCTCGAAAGACAACCTCAGAACCTGCTTCTTGATTTCTAGAGGAGCCTCACACCAGAGTCACGAACAGCTGTCCTTCCCCCGGAGAGCACTGCGCTGCCCCTTCTGTCGGCTCCCGAATGCCCTTCTGCCAGGAAAGCAGACGAGAGCCACAGCGTCACTGGAAATCTGAAGCTGTATTTGGAACTTGCAGAACTTCCACAAAAATACTAAAACCAGAAAACCCAATGGAAGTCACTGACAGCAGCACAGCAAACTCAGCAAGTCCATCCCTCAGATTTGCGTAACACGATTTATGAAATCAGCTCTGAAGTTACCTGGTTAGAACCAACAATGTCACAACCGGCTGGGTGTGGAGGAAAGCAGACTCCACACGAGCCATAAATAAGATGTGAACACTTTATAGAAAATTCCAGAAAACAAAACCAGGATGTGAATGCAAGCTATCAAGAGGGCCACTGACCACATGGACAAATTCAGACAAAAGAAAACGCTGCTGCGGCTGCAGGTTTCAGAGCGAGGATGCCACTCCTGTGTGCGCAGGGCTCCTGATGTGCACGAGGTGCCGAAGGCAGTGGCTGGCACACGACAACCCCTATTAATTCCTTTCTTTAAAGGACAAAATAACAATTTCAGCCACCACACTGACTGACCAACCCAGACGTCACGAGCTCCGACAACCTTTGCTCAGGGTGATCCGACCCCGCAGCTGACGAATTGCACCACAGCAGCCCGGGCACAGCGCCGTGCAATGACCAGATGTTGTCCAGATGTGCTCACGCTCAACGCACTGACAGAAGGCAGGAGACTGTCCCTCTCCACGGAGAGCAGAGGCAGTTGGCTACCACAGAAACTAGCATTTGTGTTTGAGTATTTCAGGTTATATTTGTCTTTTCCATCAGTCTTCCCCAAATTAGCATCCGCCTCCCTTCCAAACAAACACCAGTCCAGGGGTTACAGCATCCGCGGTGTTAAATCCAAACTACGCACTACTGATGGAGCACAACCAGATACACTGATGTTGTCTCTGGAATCAGTTACTGATAAAGCAGGAAGCACTTGCTTTTGCATTTCTCTGTAATTTATTTGATTAAAAATACTCTAATACTATGGCCTACTCAGGAAGATCCCGCTGTCTTTAACATTTCCGCGTTGTCTCCTACATCACACCCGTGGCCAGCACGGACTCTCGGTGTCGCTTTTTGCATCTGGACACCTTAGGAAGGTGTTGCTTCTGTCTCTGCCCTTTTAGACAGCGCTCTTCTCCCAGAAGCTGTCTTATCTGTGGTGGCCTTGGCAATTTTAACAGCTGTCTTCCCTGGGTTAATGACAACAACGAAGCTTCCAGCTGGTGACATCCCACTAACCTAACAGCTTGGTTAAAGCGGGGAAGCTGCGGCATCCTGAGCAGCAATGACAAACCATCCTGAACACTGTCCTGGGTCGATACCTCTTGGTGGCCTCGGTGAAAGTAGACTGTCAAAGCAGTACCGGAAAAAAAAAGAAAAAAAGAAAACCACAAGGAAACAAACCACCCAGAAAAACCCAAACACCCACTATTCTGTTTTGCAAAGAAAAGAAACTCCCACAACTCAGAATTGTTTTCAACAACAAATGCGTAATTCTTCCTTGCAGATGAACTACAAAAAAGTTTTCTAAACTTGTAGCCTTGTGCTGTTTTTTCCATTGACAGCTTAAAGAAGAACACACATAATATGTCCTTTCTGCACCAAAAAAAAAAAATCTTCCATTTAACACACATTTCCTTAAACTGTAGGAACCTGAACAGCAGAAAATCTGATCTTTCCTGGCTTTGTTGGAGAGGTATTGAGGACCCAGATACTTGCAGCTAAACTGACAACACAAGAAAGCTGAATTTTTAAAAACCAAAGTATTAGTCTTTGAAATTGAATATGTACCACAAAAAAAGCTGAAAAGAGACCGACTAAAAATATTTTCTCCTTTTAAATAGATCAGCTGTCACTTATCTTTTGTACTAGTTCTCCAGGCACCTCAGCCTCGCTTTAATAACGTCTCACAGAAAAATATAAAACCCCTTCCTTGTAAGCTGCAAAAAAGCTGAAACCATACAAGCCAAGATCTTCCCTCTATCCTCTCAGCTCACCTTTAAACTCTGCCGGAGGCTCCGCGTGCTGCTCTGGCCACTACACACAGCTCCACAAAAGAAAAAGGCTCCCCAATAAGAAGAAAATAGTTTGAATGCTTTCAGTATTTTCACTTTTCTTTGTCCCAACAATGCAGCTCTGTCCTCCGGGAACGACCGTCCGCGGGCCAAACACAGGGCGTCATTCTCCCGTTTCGGTCCCTCGCAGCCGCTGCCCGGCTGGGGGGGGACGCAGGGCAGCCGGGCTGGGACCCCCATGCCCACCGACCCACTACAGCCTGGGAGCAGGGTCCCGGCCGCGCCGCCCGCGGACCCCGACGCGCAGCAGAGCCGCGAGCACAGGAGCCAGCGTGGGGCAGGAGGGTCGCCGGGCTCAGCACCACCGCAGCAGATGGAGTCGGGGCTAAAGCTACCGGCAACCCAGGACGGACGGGATTCCCTCCCGATCGAGGGAAGGGGTTCACCATTGTTTTCTTAATGAAGCACCCCACTTTAAAGTCAACCGAAACACCACTGGTGAAACTAGGATCTGCAGGCAGACTCTCAAAGAAACGAAGACCAGGGAGTTTCCCAGCACTGCTTTACTGTCCCGATAAAACACAGGCTTTACATGCCAACGAGATTATGAACAATATTAAAAGCGGAGCCTGCCACGTCTCCTCTGCTGCTCACCAGCCTGTGCGCGGCACCTTCTGACAAACTCTCGGCATTCGGCACTGTTGGGACAACCTCCAGAGCACCTTGGTGGAGACCACGGCGAGGAAGCCTGGCCCCCGAGCTCCCTGGAAGAAATCACTTTCCACAACTGGAGCAGCGCAGCCACCAGCCCCAAAGACACGGGCTTGTGGTGTCAGAAATATTTCCTAACCACTAAACCGTCTGAACGGCAGATTCTCTGCATTCAAGGGGAATCTCCCAACACAAAAGCTTTACCCCGGCAGCAGGAACTGATCAAACCCTTAAAACACAAACAGTGCCTCGGCAGTGCACGCAGCTTTCCTCCTCATATTGAGCCCAAGCTGGGCCACAAATATTGCTTACGACAGAGCAACAGCAGAGAAAAAACATTTGATCTAGTCTCATGAGAGGACGGACACAAGATACTTGATTTCACCCCTCCGGCATCGCAGCTGGCAGCAGCTCACAGACTGGTTTTTAAAAAGCGAACTCCAGCAGCAGCAGCTGACAAAAATGCTGAGGCTGGGCACTCCCCAGCAACCCCGGCCTCTGCCCAGCAAACCAGCGCCTTCACACCCCGGACACCCCCAGAGCAGAAAGCCGCAGGACGTACGGTTTCGGAGGCAGGCAGCGATCCCTCCATGCTGGGTGCGCGGCGAGGGAGGCACGCGGTCTGACCCCAGCGCCGCTCCGCCGGCCGAACATGCCGTACCGCGGGTACGTTAGCCCAGCCCGGCTCCAGCCCCGTCCCGCCGCATGCTGCCCTGACAAAGCAGGACCTTGAAACACGAGGCAGCAGCAGCCGGGGTGTGCTGGCAGGAGCCCCGATTGCCTGTTTGAGAAAGCAGCTGCAGCCCTGAACGAGAGGCATGAGCGCGCTGCAGAAGAGTCACCGAGTCGGCTAAAAATACCTCATCCCTGACCCCGCCGGGAACGCATCTGAAGGGAGTCTCTTGTTTTCTGGAGAATAATAAAACCAAAAAGCAAAAGACGTCTGCTAGCAATGGTCGTGGAAGTTTATTTAACAAAACAAACAAATAAAACCCCAACCCGGTCTCGAACAGAAAAGCACCGCACGCGTCCTTCCAGCGGGAAGGGAGCTGGGGCGAACGGCACGCTTCGCGCTTCCCCTGGAGCCGCGGGCACGGCGTGAGCTCAGCTCCTCTCCCTCTGCATCCCGCCAGGGAGGCTGCGCAGACAAACCCCAAACCTGCTGGAGACGGCGCGGGAGCCTTGTCCCAGGTGAGACAATGGGGCACCGTCACCCGCCGGTGCCTGTCACAGCCGGGGTGTCCCGAGAAAAGCAGAAGGAACCAGACTGGGGACGGGGCTGGAGGACGTGATGCACCAGCGGCACAGGCAGCAAGGCTCTGCCGGGAAGCAGGTTGGCAGCACTTCTCCTGCCCTCCTCCACCCAGCACGACAGGCAGAACGGGTCCCGAGCAAGGCTGACAGCCCGAATGAGCCCTCTGGGGAAACACGCCAGGACAAGGCTTTTATTTTACGCCTTGAGTAAGCTTAGCAAGCAAACCCTGTGTGTTTGGGGAACCTACTGGGGGGAGAGACAATTTATTCTTCTGGGGAAGGAGAAGTGAGAGAAGTTCCTTCAGATCTTACTGCTCTGCAGTCAGACAGCTGCCTTCATCCATCCACAACAGGTCTAGCCTTAAAAATAAATTTATTTTTGAAATATGTTAATTTATTCACCAGGCATGTTTTCACATGGCTGTGTTCTCTTAATTGCTCATCAGCCTGGTGTCTGCACCACGTTCGTTCACGGAGAGCAGAGGTGGGTGCGCAGCCAGGGGACACCACGCCGGGTATTCCCCTGACAGCTCCTCAGGTCACAGACTGGATAACCCACGCCGGTGTATTCTCCGGGTTTGTAACAAGCAGCCTGACAGGCCCACCAGGACCCTGCTCGGCCACCAGCTGCCCTGAGGGAGCCCACCAGGACCCGCGCCCACGGACCCGCCAGCTCTTCCCACCCTGGCTCTGCTGTGACAGATCGCTTCGCTGATCACGAAGGCGCAGGGCACGTGCAGGCGAGAGGAGGATGATCCCTGAGCCGTGGCCAAGTACACCAAAAATTGTCCATTAGACACAGTGACAAGATTTCAGGGATGATTTCTGAAACTACACAACAGCCCGAACAACCACGTTTAACGCACCATCGTCAGCAAAACGCAAGCGTGCTAAATGAAGTGCTGGCACCGTAAAGCTGCACAGATTTCACTAATTGTTCATCACACGCCAGACTGGTCACAGCTCCTCGGCTTCTGCCCCCAGCCCGTATGCGAGCGGCTGAGCCGGGGCTTCGGTTTGCCTTTCCTCCCCAGCCTGCCCCCGGCTCACCGCCCAGCCCGCGCCCTCAAACATTTTTCCAAATCAGACACGCTTCCTCCTAGAGCCAGGCAGCCCGTGGGAGAGCCAAGCTCCTGGCCCGGCCGCGGCGCATGACCCCGGGTAATCCAACCCTGCGCAGCTGTCAGCACGAACCCGATCCACCGGCACGGCTGTTACACAAGCGCCTCAGCAAGCGGTACGGACACACAGCCGGCGTCAGCAAGAACGGACGGACAGACCGGCCTGGCTGCAGGACACAAACACAAGAGCTTCTCTAGTTAAAAGCACCAAGAGCAGCACTAAAATTCATCCCCTCCATTACCCTGTTTTCACCAACATATGTATTAACCCAGCGTATGCAGACGGTCAGGAAGAACCATCCCGCCCGTGCCAGCCGGCAACCCAACCATCCACCCCAGCAGGAGCAAGGCTCTGCCCAGGACACAGAGAGCACCTCTCATCCGGGACAGCTACTGTGGAAACGACACAGCCGAATAAGGAACAGATTAAACATGAATTTTCATAACAAACTGCATCATTGCACTCGCTTGTGCGACACTCCCTGGCCAAGGCAGATCTGTGGGGGCTCCTGTGTCCCCTGCCCCCAGCACACAGCGTGGGCACGGACCGGGATGGACCTGCAGGGAGACAGTGCGCAGCACCGTGGACCAAAGCATCTGAAAATACGGGCTTCTTCAGAGAGTGAATGCCAGGCTAGTGCACCTTGCTAAGCTACCGCCGCAGGTTCCGTGTCTTTCCCTAAATAAAGACAGAAGAAAACAAACACGACGAGATGCGAGCCTGCCCGGCTGAGGTCAGGACAGCAGGACAACCTCAACTTCCCCCCTCGGTTTGCTAACGTCCAATTCTGGACCTTCTAATTTTAAAATCTCTCTCTTGACACATTTCAGATGAGCTGTATTACTGGCAAATAAGAAACCGATAGAACCGAAGGCTTGGGCTGGGGTTTTCTTTTCTCCCATTTACCGGGCACGCACACGGCACAGGGCTCCGCTGAGCGGCACCTGGAACGCGGAACCAAACAGCACCTGAACAGAAACCGTTCCGCCAAATACTGCTACGGGAGAGAGAAGGCAGAAAGGGAGACTGGAGAAGATGAAGAAAAATAAGTGTCTGCATCCCTCCAGGACACACCGGGAGGCTCACCTGTGCTCTCTGGGCGGCAGCTGAGCCCCACGGCTGCAGAACAGCAGCAAGACAGGGAGAGGAGGGAGAGGGGCTGCGTGCCACGGACAGGAAAGCACACAATTGCGGCAGAGAAGAAAGAGTTCTTACTTAGTCTCTCTCTCCCTGCTCATCCCGTGTTTTTAGCAGCAGGGAGGGGTATTTCCAGCTCAGCTGGTGAAATCCCATTGCCACCAGCAGAGGCTGCTCCGGACCCGCTCAGAGAAACGGCTGCAAACAGGTTCTTCACCACGTGTAAAGTGCGTTCTTAGGTGAAAATTCACACAGACTGAGGTCATTTCTCAAGACAGCAGAGAACCAAATACCGCAAATTATCTGCAGCATCGACCCGTAGCAGCAGGATTACTGGAGACGGGCAATGCCAGGGAGCGCCTGCAAACGGCCGTCTGCTGGATTTCACACTCATACGACAAACCTGCAATAACCCCATCCCTTTGAACTCGTGATTTTTACTTACCCGAGGTACACTTATTTTACCAGACAAGAAGATTCTGAAAGGAAACAATTTCAAAGTCTAACAAGTGGGATAAACATGGGACTAATTTCCAGCGGCAGCCCAGTGACACCTGCAACAAGGTCCCTTTGTCCACAGTGCCACCAAGTGCCACACTTCCTTAAGAGACGAGAACACGTATGTGTCTATAATCCAGGTTTAATGTTTCAGACACACAGAAGGCAATCTCCTGTACAGACCATCACCCAGCATCACCACTTTGGGGGAGCCACCATTCACACTCCCGCAGGGTTCAGACAGTCCACAGAGGAGACGTATTTTTGCAGAGACATCACTAAAGTGCAGTGCATCCTTAATTTTATTAATACTAAGCAAGACAACACAAAACATAGCACAGTCCCGAACTTCAAATCTCTAACAAAACCCTTAGGTCTAGGCTCACGTAAAGGGACAGTCTCTGAACCTTCACAGTTCTCCTGCCTCCACCAACACGGACGGACAGACAGTAACATCCTGAAGCTGACGCACTGTCTCTCACAGTTCACCACTGAAATTTGTCCAACTCAGTGAATGAAGATCTTCTCGTGGTATTTTACATGAGAAAACTTTGGAAGAATATGTAGAAATTAAGTAGTTAGTGAAGAACTAGAAACAATCAAATCTCAGTGGTTTTGAGAAAAGCTGCAAAGGAAGAACGAGGATTCCTCCAAACCAGACCTATGGCCATACTCCTTACACAGGAAGGATTTATTTTTAAAGCAGATGTTTACATCACATTCAGTGTGGAAAAAGCTTAATGACAGCTGATGGCTTCTGAAACCAAAAACCTGCAGCAACGAGCTTTCTGTTTTCACCAGCCGCCACACAACAGGCGCTTGTTTTGAGGAACCTGTACCATCCAAGCCACGAGGCTCCAGCTGTGCCCAAGTCACACGTTTTCAGAGACTCGTTATCCAGCGATGAACAGACGGGAGCTGCAGTCGCATTGCGTGATCCGGGACTGGAGTCCCTGTCCACCCTGCTTAGACCCAACTATTTCCAGTCTGAACGGCACAATGATTTCTTTGCACAGTCTCTAGCTATTTCGCACAAACCAACAAGCTCCACAGCCTGTGATGCGCACACGACACAAGTCACCAGGAGTTAATAAAGGATCGGCATCTTGAGAGCAACCACAAACTGATTTAAAGAAACAACTTAAAAGATTCCTGTAAGGAACCCGCCCTCTTTGTTACAAGCTAGACTACTCAAAGTCCTATCTTCCTTTTGGTGGGCAGAAAAGCTCACAGAATTTCAGCAGAAATGCTGAATATACATATTCGTTACTTTCAAATCACAGTAAATTATCTCAGGCTCCCAACACTCACAGAGTTGGGATGCCAAAGTACAGAAACATGTTCCTTAAAATCTGCTCTGCTGTCCTGAGAGTCAAGATCCACTAAACAATGGCCTCACGCATGCACTTGGTTACGTTAAAATCAATGTGATTTAAGCCCATTATTACCTCTCCCCTTCCAACTACGTTTGTTTTGTTTTCCAACAGGCTATGTCCACCCACATTCAGCTTTCAGCAGAGAGGGGAGGGACAGAGGGAGACCAGAGGAAGACACACCATAGAGCAGGAAGAAAACCACCGACCTGCCCTGGCAGCACGACACGCGCACGCTGCAAGAGGTTTTCTTGAAGCTGTAACAGTGAGTGTAGCTATCAGCATACACGTGGGTGCTGCGGCCTCATTTTTCCCTGCTAAAAAATACTTCTTAAAAATAAATATTATTTATAGGTTAAAAGGAAGAAAAAAAAAGTGCTACATGTGAACGTCACTGTGCTCCCAGAATGCAGAGGGATCACGCGTGACCCATAAAAACCTTTTCTGTTCCGAAGTTCCGGGGGCTGCAGCTGGCTGCACTAATGCAAACAGCCGCACCGGGGTGGATTCGCCTGTTTGCACGTTACCGCAGACTTAGCACAGACATTCCCTTCAAAGAGAGACTGCTTTAGAAGTTACTGGCAAAGAAGGTACAGGCAAAGAACACCGGAGAATACGTGTTCAGCAGTCAAGGTACCGCTGCACAAAAGCAGCTGAACACAAAACGTCAGGGAGTTTTTTTTCTTTACTCTTGGAAGTGGGAAGGGGGGTAGGTACTTGTCTAAGTGTCATGAATACAAAACCTGGCTCAGACTGTCTCCGGGCTGCAGTTAGGTTAGCCTGCAACCCCACGAGCCTGTGAAAACAAGCGCCGCTGACCCGGAGCCTCGGGACGCTGGAGGACAGAGGCACAGCAGCAGGGGAACACGTGTCTCCCGCAGCCGGGTCAGCTGCTTTCGGAGGCAGCAAAACTGAAGCACAACAACTCAAAGCCATCTGCTCAGGATCATGAAGACGGAGAGGGACAGAACCCAGGAGCTGCAGTTCCGCGGTTCACAGTTTAACCGCCTCCGCGATTGCCCAGACTCTAGTCACTGAGCTTCCCTGCGGCAGCTCCCGTTGGTCCAGGAGATGTCAGTGGGTGAATTTCTGCTGACAGACATCGTAGGTGACTGTTATGTCTGTCCACATCACATTTCTGCGAGAGGCCTACCGACTGGGAAGGCATTTCTTCAGCACCCAACTCCAGCGCTGCTGTAACACCCGCGAACCACTGTCCCCGGGGAAGCCGGGGCGGTTTCTTCTGCCGGGCTTCTGCTAATCCAGAATGCCCACCCCGCTCCTCACCGAGGCCTCCAACACTGTCATCAAGAAAACCAAAGAAAAAAGCCTCTGCCAGCTTCTAATCACAACAGGAGAGTTATACACACCCAGGAAATTACCACGCACAGAGTATTAGCCACTCTGCTTGTTCATTAGATGCATCCGATTAAAACATGCTTAATGTGTTTAATTTTCCATTTCCATGTCAACCAAATCAGCTTACGGTGCCGGACAGCCTCTCTGGTGTCTAATACCGTTTCACACCTTTTTTGCAGCAGAGTGAGCAGTGCCCCGGCTACAGCAGACGCTGCGAACGGGGCCTGTTGCGGGCAGGTGGAGAGGTTTGTGCTCTTTCAGCAACGGGCTGGACGGGAGGAGATCCAGTCGGGATGTTCAGTACAGCACGGGATGAGGCTCACAATACAACATTACCCCTAAGGACTGCGAACTGCCAACACGTGCAGGAAGTTTCCTTTCTAGCCTTAAAAGGAAGGGTTAAATGTGTTTAAATCACTTCTGAAGGAAAACCGTATGGATCTGAAGAATCACTGTGTTGTCACACCTCTACAAGAAAGCACTCTAATAAGAACTGGATCTCCCAGTTAGAAACGGGGTTAAAGCTTCTAACGGTGATGAGAGCAGCATTTCGTTTTCCCGCTGTCTGATGGAAGCGGAGTACTCAATAATTCACAGCTTGTGCTGATCCAGGTGCTGCACAAACCTCGGGAAGATCACTGATCACTGCAGGGGAAACACATAGAAGACGTGCAACGCCCGCTTCTGCCCCTTTGTTCACCGGTGACAATGCTCAACTGCAGAAGGAGCCCTGCTCTGAAACGTCCCCTGCAACAGGAGTCCTCAGTTCCAGAGAAGGCAGAGGGGGAGGAAGAGGTCTGGGTGTCCAGAGGAAAAGGGAGAGAGCCATGGAAACAGAGCTGTGACAGACCCACCTCCCCCTTCCCGGAGGGAATCCACCGAGCGGAGCTCCCCGGACCTCGCCCTGGCCCGTCCTGCAGCAAGGTCAGGAGCAGAAATAACCTCAGGAACGGAGGCGTTTCATTCCCTCTGCTTTGTGCCAGTACGGCGGCTCTGACCAGAGCCTGACTCATGGGAAGTGGCAGGAGCACCTTCCACCCTCCTCCAGGAGTCAGCAGCACCGACGGACACGGTGCCACGCAGACCTCCCTGGAAAAAGGAGCCACCAAAGTCCTTGTCAGCAGCTGTGACACTGCTCCCAAACCAGAACACAGCCACAGCACAACACCTGGTAACACGAATCCACCCTGACAACTCCAGAAAAGGAGTGCAGGAACCGGGAATTCTACCTGAACGCATGAAACCACTGACCATCTGACATCACAGGGACATCCTCGCTCCTGGCGATGTCTGAAATCCTGCAGCTCATTAGTGAGTGTGGGAGCTTATCTGCCAGGTCACAGACTGGCAAGAACCCAAGGCTGACAACAGCCCCACGTTGAGCAGGCAGGGCAGGGGAGCCCCAGAGACACCTTCCAGCCTGCGCGGACCTGGAGCAGCACCGGAGGGACACGGGAAGACACCTCTCTTCTCCCTGTCTTCGCAAAAGAATCTCTTGCCCATCAGTAGCCTGAACTGTAACCAAGACATCAACGGGATTTAATCCCTATACTGCTGGGTCATAAATGACTCAAGGAGCACTTCTGCTGAGCTCTCCCAAGGCAGCTGGATAAAACAGAGGGTGCTGCATCTGCCGCTTCTGATCCAACGCCAGGCAGCCTCCATCAGGGGGGTCAGAGCTGGCGTGTCACAGGCTCCTCTGCCTGCTTCAGATTCAGAAAGCATCGGTGCATTTGGACAGAAAATTCAAGCAAACAGGAATTTAACTGCTTTTGTAAAATCCATCTATGCATCTGATTATTTGGGAGGAAAAGGGAGAAAACAAGCAACAGAAGGCTATATTTACTCACCACAACTGTAAGAGTGACTGCAGCATCCACGACTGTGTGAACTCCTGTAGGTAACTATTACATTCAGTATTGCAAGATATCGCAGTTTTTTCAAACCCCGTACTAATCTCATCTCAGTAAACAATGCCTAAGGTTTTCTCTTAATGCGTCTCAGAGCTTTAATTAGACTGCCTAGAGGCTGCACGCGTGCGGTTGCAACACACCGCGATAGTTCAATGTAAGTGTAGGACACGGGTCAAGCTGCCAACCTGCGTGAGCTGCCTTTGAAATACGCGATATACCACAGACCCAGAAGTGATTAAGAAACCCTGGAATTCCTTCCACGTCTGGTTTCACACGGAGCCTCGGTTATCCGAGGTTCAACCCTGGAACGCAGTCATTGCCTTTTTGAGCAATGAGTTGTTGTCGCGGCAGAACCACCCCGGATGTGAGCAGCTGTCCACCGCCGGTCGCACACCCCCTGCACCTCTCCCTTCGCAGCCCTGAACCATCAGCACCATCAATCCACCTGCAGCCTGTGTTCACACCCTTTAACATCACCAGTCTACGTGGCAATGAGCCACCACACGCACCCAGCAGACCCCCAGCTGGTGTGCAGAGGGGCAGTTCTTTGGACCACCAGCAATGTCTTTTCATAAAGAGAAGACTCTCGTCCTACCTCTGATGTCTCTGCAGGTGCAGGCTCACATACCCCGTTAATCACCAACGTGGGAAGATGCCTCAAGCCTCTTTTACTTCTGCGCTGTCACGGCACTGGTGAAGCTGTTACACCGAGACAGGACCAACTCCTCATGAAACCTGTTACTCCAGCTCCTTACAACACGCTGCCAGAAGCTCATTTTCCTTTTGCAGGATGAAGGTGGTATCTCTGCAGCATTTCTGCACATGTTCCTCCAAGCAAGACGATGCAGTGGAAGCTCATTCCCTTCTTCAGGGACCCGTCTTGCCTATTTCTAACCATTCCCAATACTGCACACCAGCAGCACCTGGAGATCTATTTACATCCCACCTCCTCCAGCTTTGTTCAGACAAGCCTCTTACCCAGTAAATCTTACAAAGTATCCGTGCAGGAACTGATTACTTTTACAATTTTTTTTTTGGCCTTTTCATTCTTTAAATTGAACCTGGCCTTTTCCAGTCACAACTTCAGCCACACGTGAAAGCACTGTTTGGCTGACCTGAACCCCTTCTGGGAGAGCAGAACCTCTGAAAGAACAGGTTTGCATTTTAACTCAGGAAAAACTTCCCTAAGTACAGTTCAATTTATCTCCATTATTTTACTTTCATAAACTGAGATAAAACATCTGGACAACATCAAGCTGAGTAAAGGTGGGATGCAATTTTTTACTATTACTCCAAGAGGGAGGGAATTCCCCAGCTAAGCCTAACACAGCAGCAACAGCACTTCTGGAGGTCTTGGGTGACAGCAACTCCAGTCCCTCCAGGTATTTCCAAACAGTACAAGATGGAGAGTGGTCTGAACCAAAATACTTGGAAAACACTTTAGGTACTTAGGGAGGAGGGGGGAAAAAGGAAGGGGAGAACAAAAGTGAACAATCTGAGTTTTGCCAGGGGAAGACATTTGTTGAACCAATCCAAAAGCCATCAAGTATTTTGCCCTTAACAGTAAAGGTGCAAAAACTTATGACTCAGATTTTTATCAGTCACAGACATTTAAGTTGGCAAACTAACACAGACCCCAAGCAGTAACCCACAAATTCTAAATACTGAGTTGGTACATGTGAAAGAAGCAGCAACACTTGAAAATAAGTGTGTGTAAAACTTTCTGAAATTCCTGATACAAACGGGTCATCGAACGCAAACATTTCATAAGCTAGTGTAGGGTTCAGTGCTTATGCAGCTCTGCCCAGGACAGTATTTCAACATTTGAGAGCCATTATGTAAATAAGAGAAAGTCATTAACGCCATTCACAGAGGGAAGAGAACCTGGGAGAGTTTAAAGGATCTGATCAAAGCCAGGCAGTGCCCACAGCCACGCTGGAGGGGGAAACCAGCTACTGCATCGCCAAGCCACACTCTCCCTTCCTGCTCAAAGTCCTGCATTTTATTTGCTCCAGTTTTATATGCACCGGTGGCAGCGTTTTTCAGTTTCTAGTTCTCCAATCTCAACAGTCACATTCTATTTGAAGCCTCCACCATTACAGATGGTTAGAAGCTGGATTTTGACCTTGCAGCTGCGTGACACAGGCACACCATTTAGTGATGTCCTATTTCACCCAAGAAGTGAATACATCCCTGGAGCCGGTGCTCCAGGTCCTACATAAATGTTTGTCAACATTGAAGTCTAAGTCAGCGACCATGAAAGAATCAAGATTTTTGCACAATAAATATGACTACAGTACTGCTTTACTTTTTATTGTCTGACAACAACATTTTGACTGATACCAGCAAAGATCTACTCCTTTTCTACAGCTTCCCTTCAGCAGATGACGGAGCGCTCTGTGACACCATTTTTAACCCCTTACCCCCGCCCCATAACGACTCAAACGCAATGGGACTTCCCAAACCCGTTCTAAACAGCAGTGAGGAGACAGGGAGATGAAGTTCTCATCCTGCATCCAAACCGAGACAAGCACAATCCGTCTTGATTGTTCCTTCACACAACTGCACTTTTATTTTGGTAAATACAGACCAAGCTCTTGTTTTTTTCCTTCAGCTCATCATACTGTAGAAGTTCTGCATATTTACAATTAAAGCGAAGAAGTTAAGAAGCTGGTAAGTCTAGACAATTGTTTAAAGTAGGTTTGACACAACCAGAGCTAATTCAGCACAAGACACAATTGTGTCAGACCACACAAAAAATGGAGAGCTAGAAAAACAGACTGGAAACAGCTCTCCTATAGTAAAAAATCAGAGCAAACATTTTTCCAAATCACCCTGCTCGCCTTGATAAACAAGAATTGAAATGGAGTGATCCAAAGGAGTTCATTTAAAGCTATTTTAGCTGCCCCATATAAACAGAGCTTAGATACGAAGTTCATTGCTAACTAGAACAGGGCTCTTTCGAGGGGAAGATCAAACTCTGCAGTGCCTGCGGAGACTTCTACCGCTTGCAGGCACAGGAACAAGGTAAACCGTTAAAAGAGGCAAGTTTCACTTTTTCACACCCCCTAAAAATAGCCACATCAGTTTATTTAAGATGAGGAAATACTAAAAATAACACAAATAAACAAGAAAGATACCAACTCATTGCAAAGCCACAGCTTTTCCCAAGACAGTCCACAGGATGTGAGTTCTGACCTATTTTAAATGCTGATAACAGCATTTTAGAATTTTGATAAATGCATTTAAAAACCTTTATAAGCACACCTATGGGGGGGTGAGAAGAGCTTGACTATAAAGTGAAAATTCACTTTGCCATTTAAGAGCCCAATTAATAGTGCAATTCCTATGTTCAGAGCCAAGGCTGCTCCACGGGAGCGGTTCGATGCAAGAACAGGGCTGCGGTGGCAGCTCGGGAGAGGTGTCCTTACCTGCTGTGCACTACACAGCCTGGCTGTTATTCATGGGCTGATTCTTTTCCACATTTTTTCAAATTACTTGCATTAGATTGATTCAGTGGCAAAACTGCAAGACTACACGGATTAACTTTCTCTCCTCCAAAGCAGCTTCTTGAAATAAATTAGAACACTTCTAAGGATCAAACAGCAAAACCTGTTCGTAGCAACTCCTTTGTTCTTGAACACCGTACAGCAGCACCGCCGCCGAGCGCTGCCAAGCGGGGAGGACGGGGCCGGGCACAAGTTTCGCAGGTGTGTCGCCGGGACAATGCCGTGACAGCGGCACAACGCCCGGTCCCGCCAACCGGCACCGGGGCTGTTCGCCCGCACAGCGGCACGGGCGGGGCCGCGCTCCCCCCGCACACCCTCCGCTCAGCCCCGAGACCGAACCCCCGGGAGCCGCAGCCGCCCCCAGACCCGACACGGCACCGCGGTGTCACCCCGCCGCCCGCAGCCTTTGTGTCTCCGAGGCAGAACAAAAGGCGCTGCCTCCGCTCGGGTCGGCCCCGGGCCGGGGGGCGCCGGACCCGCCCCGCCGCGGCCGCCACCCACCTTCGAGAGCTGCCGGCGGAGGCTGAAGCGCTGGACCATGGTCTGCCTCGGCCCGCGGGCAGCCGGGGCGCGGGGGGCGGCCGGGCCCTCCCCCGGGAACTCCGGGCGCGTCCTCGGCCGGGGGC
>VZTO01019034.1:110876-177931 GCA_013400615.1 Syrrhaptes paradoxus
TCGGCCCCGCCGGCTGTCCCCGCGCCTCGCGGCAGCGTCACCCACACGGGCCTTTCACAGCACCGCCGCCCGCACCGGCCCCTGCACCGCCCGCGGAGCCGCCCGGCTCCAGCCCCCTCGCCGGCTGCGGGCCGGGCACAAGCCCCCAGCCCCGGGCAGCACCGACCCTGCCCCACGGAAGATCGGGAGGAAGGGCCAGGGCCCGGGCCAGGCCCCGCGCAGCTCTCCAGCCGCCCTGGCTCGCGAGGTTTAATTCTTGGTGGGAACAGCACAGAACCCCCGGTGCAATCCCCAGAAAACGCCTGAAGGAAATATTTCTCTCTTCCCACCACCACTATGCAGTAAAGCCCGAGGGGGGAACAGTCAGGTACACACACACCATCGTGGGAAGAGCGACTTTGGGATCCTCCAGCTGTTCCTTCTCCCCTTACAGCATTTGCGCGCAATCCTCCTGCATCGCCCTGTCTCGGCATTTTCATTTTAGACTTAGGATTTTATTCCCAAGCCCTTCTGTAACTGCCGCCTGCCTGCGATTTTGCTCTCATTTCTTTCTATTCCTCCACATTAAAACTACCGCGTGCTTCTGCTCTGGACGCCAAACAATCCCTCACGACCCTCCCGTACAGCGTTCTCACCTCACCCCGAGCCCCTCTGGAACACCCTCGCGGCAGGAGCTCTCCCACCATGACCCACCACAGCTGTAAGGCAACACTTGAAGGGAAAAGATCAAGTATATTTGAGAAAAAAACAACTACACTTTGAAAAGATACAAAATGCTGTGGAACAAAAGCCAAGAGGAACGCTTTCTTACTTTTTATATACCATAAATAAATAAATTTATAAAGCTTAAAGGCGTATCCTGCATTTTCCACTCATCCTCTTACACACAATTAAAAAGCGGCATACAAGCCCTTGCACATGCGTTATATCTGGATTTAGGTGCAATCCAGAGAGTCAGACACCTGAAAATTGATGGAGATTTTCTGCAATTCTGTTTGAAAGAAGTGGGGAGTCTGCTTTCAAAGCACGACCCTGAATCGAGGAA
Source organism: Syrrhaptes paradoxus (assembly GCA_013400615.1). Lineage (NCBI taxonomy): Eukaryota > Metazoa > Chordata > Aves > Pterocliformes > Pteroclidae > Syrrhaptes > Syrrhaptes paradoxus. Next base: position 111,922 of record VZTO01019034.1, read on the forward strand.
GCACGGAACTGCAAATGCCAGCTGTTTGAGGATTCCAGGCAGGTGTCACTTTCAGCTTAATAATTCTCAAACTCCCCTACCAGCCCCCTTTTATGGATGGAAAAATGGGCAAACTGGGGGAAGGCCTGAATTCAGCTCCACAGGCTGTGCTGGAAGGTATGGGCGTGTAGTTCCCGGCTGGGAGAACTGCCGTCATTGCGGACGCTGCAACGCCTAAGGTACGTGGGCATCCACTGACAGGAGCAGGCTCTCCCTTCACTATGACAGGCAGCGCAACCATGCAGCGAGCGACAGAAAAGATGAGCCCTGGAAACGAGGTGTGGGGCCACCGGGGACGGGGACACGCTCACCTCCGTAGCCGAGCAGCACGACTTACGCAAAGACGTACTGACTTTCCAGACTTGGTGTCTGTGTTAAAGGAGCATCCTAGAAAAGTGTTTGGAGTTCAGATCACCAGATCCTACCCAATGTCCCCTCCCCAGAACACACTTTCCAGCCTCCTGCGTGCAGAAGGTGCATCCTGCTGTAACACACAAACACGTTTGAGAGCAAGGTTTGTCTTCTGCTCAGTCACCACTTGGGAAGATACACAACTTGTAAAAATGATCACACGCCACGCAAAAGGCTCAGGTTGGCAGACAGGCTTCGTAAGGACCAGGCTCACCTCCTACTGCACTTCTCCTTGTCTTAGATTTTTGTTAACACTGACAGAACTCAGTAGCTGACTTGCAGGTGTATTTGTTCAGCGAGCAGATCCCCACGGCTCTCAGCCAGTTTATCTTTACAGCAGAGCTCAGCAGCAGGCTCCAGTTCCACGGCCAAGGTGACTGACATCTGGTGGATGCCCTGCCAGCGAGTTCTGCCTGGCACGGAGGACAGTGAGGCGTGAAAAGTGGCACCGAGCTGTTAAATGGTGAACACAGGAACAGTCCTCCATGCCTAGGGAAAAATGACATCTCTAAGCAGCACCACCACCCTTCCAACAGCTCGTTCTCAATCGCGCTGCTGGTGCCTTCCAGTACAAAGGGACACTGAGCTCTGCTGCATCTCAGCCGCTGACACAGCCCTCCCTCTGTTCCAAGGCAGAGCACGTGTGCTTTATTTTCAGTGCCACCAGCCTGCTGCTGCACCGTACAGAGAGAGAGGAACAATGCATGCTTCCTTACAGTCTTTTGTTTTTGCACTGTTTGACAGCCCTTAATGACAAAAGCCTACAGATATCCATTGTCTGTACTAAAACCCTACCCGCAGAGGCCAGACTTTTGTAGAGGATGCAAAAGCCACTGTGCCTTCCCTTCTGCCCAGTTTGCAGTATTAGCCGTGGATACTGGGGAGCTGCTTTAGCAGATCGACATTTTAACACGACAGAGAGCCTTCAATTCCAGTTTTTCAAAAGCTATTATTCAAAACACAATGAAAGAACCCCATACCTCAGTGAATTTTAAATGCTATGCAGAAATTCCTTTCATGTTGGAGACAAAGTTATAGGCATGCTTCGCCCATAATATATAGACAAATATTTTTCACTGTAGAAAATGCAGGAATTTGTTCATACAAATATCAAAACTTCTTCTGTACTTTATTCCTTCTACATTCTTTTTTCTGTTCCAGTTTTACAACCACATAAATCACTCCTCCCCATATATATGCTATTTGACTTAGGACATCCAAAGAAGACACGTCACCAGTACGGATGACACTGTCGGATGGCAGAGATGAAGCTAGCCAACTGCCATAAAAAATTTCATATTCCAAGTGTAATTAAAAAAAGCTTACCGTTCAAACAGCTTTCAGCTCACGTGCTCCCATCATCTGCAACAGCAGCAGTGACCGAGTGCCAGCTGCACAGCCTGGGTTACTAGTGAAACTGAAACAGGCTGCCAGCGCACAGCTCAGAAAGAACGTGGAACTGGATCAAGAGGTCAGCCTGGGATGGCAGAAGCACTCACAACTGACTGCTGCTGCTTAGCCCACGCAGCGCGTTCTGTGCCACCGCCAGAACCACCCCCCGAATGCTCCGTGAGTGTCACGATAACTGTAACTGCAGTACTCCTGTCCCGACCACAGCTATAATCCGTATTCTGCAGACTAATGCAAACCCGTATGTTTTCACACTCAGCCCCAAGAAAGTTACTGTAATGCACGTGTGGGTATTTTTAGCCTTAAAAAGGCAAATAAAATCAATGCATCAGGCAGTGATTTGCTGTGTTTCCTTCCACATGTTGGGCACATCCTGAAACTTTAAAGCAGGAGAAAATGTAAAAGGATTTGATATGAAAGAAAAAACAAATTTGAAAAAAATTATGACCACATTACTGTTGCAGATGCCATCCACACGGCACAGACCGGCCAAACCAGAGCCCGTGTACCCGTGATGCAAACACACGCATGTTGGCCAGGGTATCGCATGTGCCGCACGTGGCTGGGACCCGACGGCATCTCTCACAGCATCGTACGCTGCGGTGAACAGATCCACTGCAGTGCTCTTTCACTGGAAGTCTTTCGGAGCAGATTGTGGAAAGACATGGAACGGCACAGACAAGGGACCTGACCTGTACGCTCACACACGACAGGGAGCTTGCTCATCCCAGCGGAAGCAGAACACAACATCCCGAGCAGTGCCACGTACTTACCGCTCAGCAGAGGTCCGGGCTGGCAGAGGAGGCCAATGGGCAAGACCTGAACTTAACCGTGTGTCAAACTCAAGACTGAAGATGTAACCTACGCTGCAAAGCGGGCAAAACTGCGTCAGAACAGCTGCTGAAGCCAGGAAGCGTCTGGTTTGACGCCGAACACCTCCAAAACTACATGCTTTGTTTCCCTTCTGCTAATTTATCCATCCTCTCTTCAATGACTGGGGCCCCACATATGTGAATAACGTTTGTCTGCATCCTCAGCGTTCATTCTGAGAACTTACACATCATGCGCAATTTTTACAACGCAGCTCAAACACAGACACAGGATTGCAACACGAGTCCACAAGGAATGGCTCCTTTTTGCATTATGTTTAAAAGGCTACAGCATTGTCACTTCAGCACATGGACTCACCTACACAGGAAAATATTTTCTGAATAACTCTCATCTATGAGCAAAACTACTGGAATGAGGAACAGATCCCACCTCTTGGGTCCAGAGCACGTTCCAGCTGAGTTTTGGCTCCATACCAGGGCGGGCTGGGTTATCCAGGGCTCTGCTGCTCACCAGCACTGTCCCCAGACTGTAGTTTCCATGGGAAGGAAGCCCTGGCACAATGGCCAGAAGGAGCCCATGGCACCATGCTCCAGCCACAGTGAATCGAGGGACCTGGATCCCAGGGCACGCTACGGCGTGCACCCAGGGGACAGGAGTCAGCAGTGACTCCTCACAGAATTCCTCTGTATGACATGTCCTGGGAAAGGACAGCTCACTGCCACGCACGGCTGCATAGTCCGGCAGAAAAATGAAGGTGACTTACGCCAGAACATTTGCCCTGTTAAGGAAAAGTGTTTTTAGCCTATTTTTAGTCATCAAATGGCTTGAAGGCTAGAGATAGGCATTGCAGTCGGGCCATGAAGGGTTATGAGAAGGGTCAGTGTGGTTCTCTGAATAGAGCTAGAGGGGAAAGTGACAGAAAGATTAAACAGAGGTGTTTATTTTATAAATGTCATCCACAAGCAACATCTACAGATGCACCCTTCAGCTGTGACGAGAGCAGCGTTTGGTAGCGTCCAGCCCTGCCAGCCGGTAACTCAGAAGTTTCAAAATGCAGAAACGTGTTCTGTACAGAGGAAGTGTTCCCTGCCAGAACTTGGACTCCTCTTCAAAACGCTCACTTTTCTTGGAAAGACACAGAAAGAATATTCCCAGCTACCAGGCCTTAATTTTATACTGACCATGCAGAGCAGACAGCAAAGCAAACCGATGGGACGGAGACACCAGAGAAGCCTCCTCGTGCTGGCACAGCACACACCAGATGCTCAGGGGATTCTGCACCGAGCAGCTGCATCCTGCTCCCCTCCGAACTGGGTCAGTACTTCTTGTTCTGCCGTCTGACTGTATTCAGAAGCCTCGTGCACACCAGTCAGTTCCTGCTGCGGGGAATCTGTACCGTCTCGAACAGTCTCCGTGTCTGGAAAGCTGCCACGCGTACTGCTGACGAGCCCACCAGGCTGGCCAGCACCCCCGGGGCTGCACATCCATCTCCAAAGAACTCTCTCCATTGTCACCTGGTCTCTGTGTGTCCAAAGATACACCTGGGTCTCTGCACTTCACCTGGGAACAGACGAACAGTCCAACAGCCAGCGATGCAGCGCGGGAGGCAGACCCTCCCTGGACGCCAGAACAAGGCTCTGGAACAAGGGCGGCCAGGCTGCTCCATCCCGCCCTGCGCTTATCCCCGCATCTCAGCCTTCCTGTTTCCAGCTGCCTAGCAGCAGACAGGGGCGGTGCTGGGTGATCACCTCCCGTCCTCGGGGCTCAGTCCCAAGTCCCAGGACTGCCCGGCACCTCCCCTGTCCCACGGTCGGACACAGGGCACCCCAGCCCCTCACCCACACCCAGATCTCGTCCCCGTCCGGCACACGGCTCAGAGCCCAGGGCCAGACAGATCCAGGTAACAGGCAGGAGCCAGCTGGCTGAAATTTAATCCCCACCAGACCGAGATGGAACGGCAGATTAACAAAACTGATGACAGCAACATTCTCCTTTGCCTCGGCAGCCAGGGCTGCAGTCAGCATTCCCAAACTGATCTTTATGATCTGCAGAGGCAATGAACGGCTCCTGCTCTTCCACAGACACACTCATCTTCCTCCTCAGTCCCCTTCTGCTGGGCTATCATCACTTTTTTAATGAGTATTACCTTTTACAGCAATTCATTCCTGTGTAATAGATTAATTGGTGAATTCTTCTCCTTATCTTCAGGAACTTAAAACACTTCAACCTTCAAAACAGCATCTCACCATGGTAACCCTCCCGAAGCTTTCTGCAACACACAGGACTTCTAACACCACAGAAGTAACGCAAGAGACGTGGACGTACCAAACTTCTGAAGAGATGTTCTAAACAGATTACTAATCAGAGAACACAAAACACAACTGGAATTAATTTCTTTTTAGTACAAAATACCTAGTAACTGCTTTTCTTTTTAAAAATGCTCAGTAAAAGTTTATTTTTTTTGGTTCAATGCCCCTCTCATTGAGATCTTCTACAGCTTTTTCCTTATACATCAAATTCACAGGTTTAAGCAGGTTTTTTATTTTTAGCATTATATAAGGTTAGCAGAAATACACATATATTAAAGTTAAATCAGTACTTTATAAATTTAAATGAATAGGTAGATGTCTAACTCATACCCTCTTACAGAAGGACCTGTTGGAATAACCAACAGTAGAGATCACATAATTTAAAATATATTTCAAAATAAAATATTTTTAAAGATACCTGTATGTTCTAAACTTGCTACTATCAGCCTACAGTTTTCTGCGTACAACAGGGTATTAATTGCTTTAGGAAAACAAAATTAGATTCAAGAAAAGTGTTTAAATATTTTTTTCTGGGTAATTTAAATTAAACTACTTTCACGATCACTTGTATTTTCCATAAGACATTCGACTTTGCTGTTAAGATAATTCTCTCTCTCAGCCCTTGCACAGCCGATAAGCCGTATCTCCCAAGGCCGATCCCTGCTGTTCAGGATGGGCCCAGGGAGCTGCTCTGTGTCTGCGCTGGAGAGGTCCCAGCTCCCTCTGCTGACTGCAGAGCTGCTGCCAGGAGAACGGCTGCAGGGAACCGCAGCACCCTGCACACAGCGCGGGTGCGGCTGGGCTGTCAGGGTGCCTGTTGGGTGTGCGGCGGGGCGATGGGCGCGCCGCGGGGCGATGGGACCACCGAGAGAGAGCCGCCCTCGAAAGAAAGTGGACCTGGAGGCAAAAAGAGACGAGTTTCCAGAGGGTCCTCACCTATACACTGGGCATGACAGGTATGTTATGGGATAGATTATTGGCCACTCTGGGTCTCAGTCCTGAACCTAGGATCAAATCCTGGGCTAGTAACTGGGGCTGTGCTCCCTCCCAGCTTCTCCTGCCTGCAGACAGCAGAGAAGCTAAAAGACCTTGGGGTCATCCTGGCAACAACTCGAGGCATCACTGTTACCAGCTCTCTTCTGAGCACAAACCCAAAACACAGCCTCTTGCTAGATACTATGAAGGAAGTTAATCCTGCCCCAGCTTCACCCAGGACAGCACCTCACGTGCCTCTCCTGCCCAGCCCTCCACATCCCCGGATCACCAAAGCACTCTCACGTATACAACGTCTCATCCCTGCCTAAGATCGCAAACAGCAACACAGAAAGAGCCAAGTGTACAAAGACAGGGACTGAGGGGGAAACTGAAGCCTCCTTCCCCCACCAGGCACCTCGGCCCTCAGGCCAAGGGGGTGCTGCTGCCCTTAGCACGTCTTTGCTTCACCCCAAGACCAAGCACAGCTCGTTCCGGCTGCCTCGGCCGCTCCACCTCAGGCTGTCTCCTGCCGGGTGAGACTCCTCTGTCCCGCACACCTCCAGCGCTGGCAGGAAGGGGGACACGCACACAGCACTGCTCGGTACCAGCAGCACTACATACTAGGCCCTACTGACCTTTATCTTCTTTCTTAATACAAGCACCACGGAGATAATTAACAGTTAAACAAAACCCCAGAGACACACACAGCCCTGTAACAGGGCACTGCCATCACTCGGGACGCGCACAGGCTCCAGCCCGTTCACAACACCACGGCAGAGAGGCACAGCCTCTGTCCAAGCTTTCTTGACCCACTTTGTTTCCTCTGGTTTAGCTGTGACAGCGATTTCCCCAACTGAGCAGGTGCCCACGGCTCATCCGCTTCCCTCGTGTTTATCACCGCGAGGTAACGGACAGCAGCAGCAAGCGGTTCTTCGACCAGGAGCGAGACGCTCACGGCTCCACGGTACTGATGCAGCGTAATGAAAGACGGGCCAGTATCGCGACAGGAGAGATCGCGACGAGCGGAGACGTAGGATGCAACACAGAGGGGTGCAGGCACAGGCTGGGGCACAGACTTAGCCCTGGAAACCTCACAGCTACAAACTGCTCTCCAGGGCACGGGGGAGAGGGAACAAAGAAACCCCGTGTGATGTACAGAAAAGGCACCACACGGTAATTCTGGGTGCACGTGGAGCTGCAGACCAGCAAAGACAGGTGAAGGTCTAAACGCGTGTTTGCAGACACATAAAAAAATACCCCAAGTATATCCTAAGATAAGGAAGAAGCAGCCATCAGCCTGAACACTGCACTCCTCCCAGTGAAGGGCTCCAGGCATTAACACCCACCCATGCCACCCTGGCCAGAAGGAAATCACCACCCACAGGGTGTCCAGGAGCAGCAAAGGGTGACCACAGCCCGAAGAACGGGGTTATAAACTAAGAGGAGCGTGTATAACAACTTCAACAGCATTCTTACTTTTCTGTAACAATTAGATCTGGACCCAGTGATTAGCCCCTTAATATTTCAATAATACTAACATTGAATTCTTGGCTCTCCAATGTGCGTCCTCTTTGCCCACGAACAAGACTTTGAGTCTAATGCCACTCTAGTGCTTCACAAAGGTCACTGTTCCAGCCGGGGACAAGCAGCGCCTGGCACCGCATGGTCTTTCAGAGCAATTAAGCAACCGAAGATTAACTTCCGAGCTTGTGGAACAATCCTCAGCCTACTCCTGACCTATCTCAATCTGCAATTAAGCCATTACAGTGACCTGCCAGCATCTTATCTTGTTGCAAGATGCAAACAACGCAACCCTACCCCTGCACAGAGCATCACCATCAGGGTGTGCTTTCCTGCTGGGGAGGGGAACAGCCTCTGCTGCCACGAGGGCTGGGGCTGCGCTGGTCGCACTGATGCACACCTGTCCGTCAGATTGCAGAAAATAAATTATTGTTGTCCCAAAATGCTCCTCGGACTAATCCATCCACGTTCTTGTGTGCCTCGCTGTCAGGATACAGTTAGCTCCTACCTTACCCTCCCCAAGGAGCAGAACCTCTCCCTGTGCAGCCCTTCCAGCGCTGTTCCAACACCACTCAGCTGCAGGAACTGCAAGTAAAACCTCACATGTTATTTCCAGAAGGGCTCGTGACTAACCTGATCTATTTATATGACAAATTATTTTCACTGTAACAACAGTCCTTTACAGCCAAAGCTACAAGATGTTTTCCTCAGGATCAGTTCTGAACAAATTTCAAACATGTTTACCCCCTCCTAAGCTGAATGGGAGAGCAAACACTGCAGTATGATGTTCAATAGACTGCTTGTTCTTTTGGGAAATGGGTTAAAGCCCAAGTGATCTTTTATAGATCCAAGACATTGTTTTCAGGCACAGTGGACTTTCCACATGGTTTCAATGCTGTAAAAAAATCCAACTTTTGTCTTTTGACAAGTGGTGGTCCCAGGTGTATTACATGGTATTTAGGACAAAAGAATTTGTGAAAAATGTTTCCGGCAAATAAATCCCTGCTCTAAAAGACTATTTACTGTTGGAGGGAAACTGTCCATTCTTCCACAATGCTGCGACACACCCTGACAGGGCGGCACAGCTGGACGTGCTGCCGTGTTCACGCCAATATGTAGGCTGTGGACCAGGGTGACTGCTTGAAAAGTCGTCAGAAGGAACCAAGAAAAGCAAGCTTACTGTTAGTACGTTTTTAATACTCAGGGGGGTCAACATCATCACAGGAAAATACTGAGAAGTCTGCAAACTAAAGACTGGAAACTTATTCCAGAAGCATAACTAGACATTTTCTAACATGTGGACAGTAACATAAAACAGATTCAAGCTCTTAAGCAAAATCCAAAGAGATCTGAAATATTTATGAGAACTGATCATCAAAACTGGAAAGATGATGAGGACACAAGAAGTCCCATCAGGCTGTGCCAGAAGAGAAGTGGGGGGTGCCTTGGAAAGCTGCCCTCCGGGGATCCTGCTGCAGGACAGCAAATCCTTCTGCCTACCATTCCTGTAACCCTGAGGAAAGCAAATGGCAACCTGGAAACGTCTGGGCCTGTGGAGACAAAAAGCTGCAAATGCACTGAACAGCCTGATTCTAAATTAACTCAGGCTGGTCTGCCTCCCTGGTGACTCCAGGAGGTGTCAGCCAAGGGCTGCCACCAACTATTCCAAAACAACTCACTGCACAGAACCCCAGAGAACCAACCCGCCTCACCACCACCTTGCTCCAACACCAGCGCTCCGTGTGTGTCCAGATGGCAGCAAACCGTATCAGGATCTCAGCAGTAAAAAAGAAAACCTTCAAGGTGTTGTTACACATTTGTAATGATTTCTATTCAATAAGCTTGATCTTGTATTTTTGCCATAAAACCCTTACAATGTCAAAAGGCTTCATTATTCCAGCACGGAAGCCTACAAGAGTGCCTGTCCTTCTAGAAGTGGATAGGTCTTTTACTCTTCTTTCCATTAAAGAGAGGGCGATTTCCTCCACTTTTCCATTCTATTATTTTAACACTCTCAATTGCTTGCTTTCTTTGAGGCAATCCTGACTGTATTCCTCCCATACCCCACCGGTACCTTTCTGATCACCCACCGGCTGTTTGCCACGCTTCTGCTCTGCACATGGGTCACCTGGCCTAAAGAAAACCTCTGGGTAAAGTCCAGCTCTTACCCAGATATAGTGTGACAATAACATCTCCAACGTGGAACAGCATCCCGCACCCTCCCCTGTCCAAGGGAGGACCCGCTCAGGCCGCTGCGCTGCACCTTCTGCAAGGCGGCCGCTCAGAGCCGCGGGCACAGTTCCTGCCCAAAAGCGCCTGAAGCGTTTTTACTGCCACTAGAATTATGGTCAGACTTCAGGCAGCACTTGCCTCTATTGCTGATCCCCACACTTTTTCCCGGCAGCAGGGAAGGGACAGGACATCGTTCAGAAATCCCGTCCCTCCAGGGCAGCCAGCATCAGCCCCGGGTGACCCCTAGCACCAACGCCAGGGCACTGCTGCAGAGCAGCATGGGGCAGCGGGTGGGAACTGCCACCACCCTCGTGGCACTGGAGAAAGTTAATGTGGACACAGCTGCTCACCAAAGAACCGCCAGCTCTGCATCTCTGGAACCTGACTACTGTTTTGTCTGTCCATGTCTTCACGTGCCACCCGTCACCCACAGAACGCTCTGGAAGTACAGTAAAGCAAGATGAGACCCACGCAGGCTCGACCACCGTCAAATGGCCACAATCCTGATTTCTCAGCCCAGGGGGCTGCCTCTACAATACAAGATTTATGCAAAAATATTTCAATTTAGACTGCTTGAAAGAAAAGACCAAGTGAAGTATCTCAGTAAGACTTTAATTATTGCAACATTTTCCATGCTACGACAATCTAATTCCTCAGTTTCTACACCAAGCCTGACAACATGCAGCAGGATTGTTACACATGCAAATGTATGCAAATAAGGTGTTAGAACAAATCCAATCTGTGGTTTTGGGATAACATTTTGCCCTTCTATTTCAACAACAAATGGAAAGAACAGAGAACAGAACAATGCTGTGTACTAAAAATACTTTTCGTGCAGAGGATTAAGAATTTACTCTCCTTACGCCACAAAGTACCCGACGCCCTTAATTCCCCCTGGGCGCAGAGGATCTCAGCACCACACGGAATGGGGCTCATCCCGTACTCCACACGGACATGAGTTAACACAACACCGACCTGTTCACCAAGTTAAAACAGCACCCCAGTTCCCCAGGTTTAACTGGGAGGGACAAACTGGCAGCAGCCCCAGACTCAACCCTGCTCTCCACACACACCGGTGCTGTCAAGAGACAGGAGAGATTTCATTACGCTGCCGTTTGTACGGTAAGAGAACCTCTGATAAATTACATCCACTCGCTAAGCGGGCAGCTCTACCGCCTTTGTAAGCGGCAGTGCCGGCACACCAAACGCTCGGTCTGACCGATTAACCCGGGAACGCGCTGCCTCGCCCAGCCCCAGCCTGGGTCCAGGGGCTTTGCAGAACCAACAAGAAACAGAGACTCTTGTTCCCAAAACTCTGCAGCAACCACACACAAAACATGGGGAGGAGAAAAAAAATCCAAACCAACCAAACAGAATACACCAAACACTACATCTCCAAAACATCCGACGCAGCTGGGAGAGAGGACGCTTCACTCCAGGTCTTTCCCCTCAGTCCCAATTACTGATCCAATACTCTCAGGCCTGTTCAATTTCCCTGCTCTTACACAAAGGAAAGGAATTACAGTTTTAAACCAGCAAAACCAGAGCTTGCTTCAGAAACTGAAGTTGCTGGAGTTGGATACAAACTTTGAAAACAATCAACTTTCCCCAAACTTCTCCTGAAATCCTGAGTTCACTCACACTGAAAAGAGCCAGAAAGCAAACAAACCTCTTGTTGAGGCCTCTCAACAGCTCAACCGATACGGCTCGATTGCAAAGTCAACCCATCCTAGGAGAGCACACACTTTTCTTAACTACTTCATTACTTTTTCTATTCTTTTAACTGTTGTCAAGAAACAAAAACCTCAGATACAGCTCCAGGCAGACTCCTTCAATACTTCTCCCAAGAGGAAACTTAACTCAGTGCCTGAGAATGATGCTGTAATTTATGCTAATACCTTGTAATCACCATCTGAAAAGGCAAGATGGGCTCATTTCCAGGGGAATACCTGGAAACACACTGAAAGCACATCCCAGTGCACAATGCTCTGAAGAGGTTTCCACTGGGACTATTTCAAAGTAGCTTCAAGGGGAGGAACACAAGGTACAACAAGGGAATAATCCTGCTGCAGAGCCAAGGTGAGGCAACATGTGGGTGACTGAGGAGATCTTACTCACCCCAATCCATCGTCATCTAGTCAAAGAAACTGTAGGATATGAGAACAAATCTCCATAATGAAAAATCTACCTAAGTGTCAGGACCGTGCTATCTCAACATCAAACACCAGCAGGATTGTTCCTCTTGGTCCAGGAGTCATGGTCAGACTCTTTAATTAGGAGCATACAAACCAGAAACCAATTTCACAATGCTTCCTGTCTCTATCAAAGGGTTTGTCCTCCAACTAACAAGGCTGCAAAGAATTTCAAGAAAATGTAGGTTACAGCTAAAGGTAAATTAGAAACCTAGTCTTTCAAAAAAAAAAGAAAAAAAACTGGTCTGAGAAAGAAGAAAGACAGTAAGAGAAACACCCCTTGATATCACCAATAAGCCGATATGCAAAGCTTTGCAAGAACACGTCACAAAACAGACTCGTTTCAATGACTGCTTTTTGCACGCAGGGTAGAAGCCAGGCTGCTCTCACTCAGGTTCAGCCAACCCCGCATTGCCGTTCAGTCGCAGGCTGCAGCCAGCGCTTCCCACAGCCTCTCAACAGCCCAGAAGACCCACAGCACCATCCCCTCAAACGGGATTCCTCACTTTTATAAAATACACAATAGAAGAAGAGGGGGAGGAAAAAAGCCATCTATGTAAATACAAGATTTTGTTGCAGGAACCAGGTAACAGCTGCCAAGGAGGACTACCCTGGCTTGTGCTCTGCCCATCACTCCTTGTTGGACTGTGGCATGCCATCCAGCCAGCCTCATGTTTCAGAAGCAGCTCTCATTTCAGTGATCAGACACGTACAAAATGAGCCACCTGCCATGTGAGAAAATGACTAACACTTGCATCTTTTAAGCTCTTTGCTTCATCACTGAAGAAGCTTTTGAACACAGTAGCATTAGTGTTTGTTGAAAGAAACTTGCTTTTAAAAACAAGATTCAAAAGGCTTCAGAAAACACACAAGGAGAGGACAAAGACCAAAGGTAAATCTGAGTAACTTACTGCTGCTGCTGTGGCCTCCTCTCCACCTACATAGACAGAAGAAGCAATCTCCATCACAGACAAGTTTGTGGGAGCATCCGTAGTAGAAGACGATCTGGGACGACCTGGTTGAATATCTTGGGCAGACCTCCTGTTGATCTGCGGGCTTCCTTTCGGGGCGTCTGCCTTGCCCCGCCTGCTGTGCAGGCTCGTCCCTCTCTTCATTTTAGGTGGCACTCTGATCTGCTGAAGCACTCGGTTCAGAGCTGTGGGGTGGGTGGAGACACCATCAATTTCAGCACAGACGCTTTGGCTTTCCAAATCCACATCAGGCTCCAGATCAGCCTGAGCTTGCTGAACATCATGTGGAGAAACGGACGACCTCCTGCGCTGATGCTGGAAAAGGTGCTTCAAGCCTTGACCAATCACATTAATGTTCTCCAAAGCATTATGGGTTATTTTGGATAATTTTTGCTCTGATTCGTGTTGTTTTTTGGTCTCTTGATCTTGGGATTTGCCTCCAGGATCAGGGTCATCATACAACTGTTCAGTGCCAGAGGGCTCCATTGATGACACCCAACAGGTTTATTTGACTATTCATTCATAAATACGTCCCCTGTCTTTAAAAGGCTTGTGTTTGTTTTAAAAATGTCAAGATTGGCAGCCAATTAGGTGTGCAATTGCTTCAAGAGTGACTACACATGCAGCTGTGCCCCGGTGATCTCATGCTTATCTAATGTTAAACAAAAGAGTCATTGTTATACATCCATGCAGAAAGTAGTGGGTTAAAAAATCCAATGCGCAAAACATGCCATTCACCAAACCAAACCGATCAGCTCTCCAAGCACCCCTCCAGGTGGCATTAGCTGCATCTAGGCTAGCTGCCAAAGCTCGTATGGGACAAGTCAGTCATCACCTAGGGGAAGAAGCCCAGCACAAAGGGTAGAGGAAAGCAAGAAAGGTGAAAAAGCTGTTCAAAAGGGGGAGAAGCAAGGAGAAACCAGTGGGTTTTTGTTTGTTAAGAACAAGCCCATAATAATATCTAACAGAAAATGAGGTTAAACTTCTGAAGAGCACATTAGACTCTTTGGCAGAATTAATTTTGTTCCTTGACAAAGATCTAGTAATTCGTGCCTCAAATGTAACGCCTGCTCTGCCTACCTGGTTTTCCTGTAGAATGCCTAACGTCACACTATTTAATATATGCAAGAAAACAGAACATTTCCAAATCAGTTATGCATTTCCAAATAGTAAGAAAAGGCTTACTACTGCCAACATCTGCTGATGGCACTGGAAAGTAGACGTGAAAATCTGTCTTCAAGCAGGAACAGGCAAGTGAAATGGTTTCAGTTGGCTTACTCCTGTCCATAGCTTCCAGAGAAAACAAAAATGCCTTTTTACAAGTAGATTAAGCAACCAATCTGCAAAGGAGCAGCACCATGTACGTGCAGAGGAAACACACCGCTTTTCTCCAAGAGAGCCCAACCTTACCCATCAGCTCGGCCCAGGCAGGAGCTGGCGGTAAGACATTGCTGCTGAGCCCTTGTACAGCACCACGCTACTGGAGAAGTACAGCAGAGGAATGAGGAAGGGAGGGAGGGAGGAAGGAAGGACACAACATCTGAAAGAGTTTCACATCAGCACCATGAGATCACATGTTCAGAAGCTGATCATGGTTTTCTTGCAGGAAAAAGCTTTGATTAGGTTTCTATAAATACAGAAACCAGATCACAGAGGTCCACCTCAATCTCGGCAGAAAGCAGCCTGTGCTTTAAAAACAACATTTGAAATGCAGCGTATGTTTGAGATTTGAGAGCATTCATTTTTATCTTTAAACAGCTGCCAAAACATAATGCATCGAGGTTACAATTAGAGTGCTCTCAGTGCTGTGCATCTCAAACCTGAGATAATGGGTTAAACAGATATTCCAAAATGCTTTCCAAATTCGCATCCAAAAATATCCCAAGAGCTGCCTCACACTCTCTTTTTCAAATGTCGTTGCTATCAGCTGGAGGCAAGATGGAATTCAGTACTTACAGAAAGCAAAACACCGGAATCACACAGGATTTATCTCAGTAATTTGAACATGTTATAACCATTGAGTCTAAATATATTGGTCAGTTTAATCAATAACACATTAAATGCAAAGTAATAAACTACATCCCAGAAACATGTATCTACCCACATTCATGCAGAAATTGTGTGTCAGAATTAAAAACGTACAACCAACCTTCCATTTTTACATTCTTAACTCTTTCCTAAAAGACTTCAAGTGCTTTTCTGACTGGTATTATGCTTTGACTTTTGAGTTCACTCTTAATAATTTTTTTTTCCTCATTAACAGGTTTTCCAGAAAGTTGAATTCAGGTCTCCACTCAACTTAAGTTTTTTGGGGAAAAAAAGGCAAAAATAGACTTTCCTTTTCATCCAACAGACCAAATAATTCAGTGGACAAACCTCCCTGGCTAAAAAGCAAGAGTCACAAAATCATTTGGCATATAAAATACAAACCTGACAGTTGACCCAGGAGTGCCTTTTTAATTCTAGCCAATTCCCTCAGTATTTGTTCTCCGGTCAGGACTCAATGACGAGCTGTACTTCATACCAAAGCAGCCTGATATACTCTCTAATCAGTACCTTTCTCACCTTCTGCACACTTTCTGTCCAGATCACCCTGGGAACACCGCTGGTCCCACAGCACACACCCCAGTCTCACTGGAGTTCATGCGCTATCTGCTGGAAACCACTAACCTGCAACCAACCAGCCCCAGTGAGCTCACAAACCAGTCACTGCCACCCCCACCATCTCTGGAATTACACCGACTCTTATCCTCAAGAGGCTCCTGTAGGGAACGGTGTGGCCATCACCCCACTCTCCTTTCCAGACGATGAGTCTGTTGCGAGCCTGGAAAGAGCTTTTCAAACAGCCCATCTGGTACGGACAGCCTTACTTGTCCTAGTGTCTGCTTTGGGGGAAAAAGCTACTCATAAATGTGTAGTATAAGAACTGTGAATCAGCAGAATTAATTAGCACATTTATTTGCATTAGGATTGAAGTTCTGTGCCTTTTTTTCCCACCACTTATAACAACCTTTATATTCTGTTTTAGGAAGAAAGTGGAGTACCTTATAGCATGAAGTTCAAAAGCATACATTTCTTATTCATATGAGAATGCAATACATCAAGGACAAAATTCACAATTCCATATACAGTCACTCTGAGGAGACGTTATAACATTATTACATCCCAGAACATGCTAATACAGTCCTTCATTTGTGCAATTATTTCTCAGCAGCACTGGGAAACAAGCAGTTCAAAAGGAGAAACCAGCAAAAACAATATTAGATAACTGAATATATAAACTAGTACTTGCCTCCATCACTTGCCCTTTGGCATGGCTGACATACAGCAGTCCCTCCACTGAACAAAACTGCAAAAGAAACCGGGTATGAGATGCAGCTCTTGGAAATGGGAGGAAAGATGCACACAAACAACAAAGCCCGCATGGTTCCAGCTTCTAATTTTTATTCCTTTTTCCATTTAAATGAAAGTGCCTCTGGAAGCTTGGCTATTTTAAACTCTTCCAAATAACTGAAGGGACACAAATATAACTGAAGCTAAAACTGAACCTTGGGGAGGCAGCAGGAAGCTCTGGTGAAGGAATGTTTTCTCTGGGGGTTCACGGCCACCGGCTGAAAGCACGGGCAGATTTCAGGGCTCTAGCCTGCAGGGTCAGACTGGTTGACACAGCTTTTATTCTCTCCTCTACTGACTCTTTCCAGTGCTCTAGGCACAGGTCAAACAGCTCGCTGGTGTCCATCTGGGGTACGCCTAATGGGATGCGAGCTGTGAGCGCCCTGGAACACGAGCACCTTCCATCCCATCTCCCAGGGCAGCTCCGTCGCTGGGGCTGAACCGGGGCTGTGCGCTGCAGCCACCTCTGCCAGGAGCCACCAACCCCCCGTCCGCCGCAGCAACCCTCCCGTGCAGCACCTCAGGCGCTGAGCCCAGCCGTGCAGAGACAGGGCAGCGGGTCCTGCCATGGCCTTCACGCAGCACGAGCACCCGGGACCCGGAGTGCCGGGCAAAGCACACCACGCCCGAGGACCCCATCCAGCTCTGCCCTCCTTCCCCATGGAGGGAATGGAGCATTCCCGGGGTGTCTCGATCGGTTTAACGTTCCTGTGACAAGCCCAAGGTAAGGCCAGACGCTTGCTGGAAGAACACAGCCATGGACAACCAGAGGACAGCTGAGGGCAGATGCGGCGGCTGCATTTCTCCAGCCAGACTCACGTACTGTTCTAAAACAGCCGAACCCCCGCATCTCCCAGAGGTGATCAGGTACTTAACTACTTCTTGGGAACAGGGAGACAAGCTTCAGAACACATCAGCACTCGGAAGAATACTACAAGACTCTGCACAACCAGGGCATTTTGACTATTTTATTACACAGCAGATTCCCACCTCCAAGACAACAGCAGAGATAACAAATGTTGATCAGAACCACTGAGGGGGATGCTAGAATATGAACAAAGCGATGACGGCAAACACAGAGAATGTAAAAAAATGAACAAACACATTTTAAAAAAAAAAATCTTGACACAGAAGAATTCACGTTTCTACGACAGTAGGAGCGGAGAACTAGGCACAGGGTGTGAAGTATTGTTAACATCATAGCCATTCTACTTGTATTTTTTTCCTTTTTTTTTAATGTTATTTTTTTACTTATAAGAACTGTAAGAGCTTCTGCCAGTGAGGTCTTCATAGATACGCCCTGCAGCACTAAGGGACACTGCAGGTCAACCGATGCTTTTGACTCGAGCTAATTCCCTGCCTTTATACTGCAAAGCCTGCAATTTATGCTGTATTTGAACATCGCAAACTCTTAACACTAATGTTGAGGTACCACTACTTAGGGAACCCTCACATCTGTCTGTTTTACTCCACGAACAGGCCAGTTTAACAGCTCATCAGAGCTGTAGTGCAGTTAGCAGCGATCTCAGGCAGGAGACGCTTCCCATTCCTCTTTAGGAAAAGATTTCGGTGGCAACTGGTTGTACTGCAGAACAGTAGAAACATTTCTGAAAACCAGTCACTCAACTTTAAGGCACTGCAGTTTCCTAATAAACACAGAAAATTACCTAATCTTGTGTCTTTGTGCCTGTGGTCCTTACACCGTGAGCTCCTGACTTTGCAGAAGAGCCACAGGTGTTCATACAGCAGTCAACGAGCAGTTCTAGGACAGCAGTGGTACTGAAGATGCTTGATGCTGATCAGGTGTATTCAGGAAGATATTTTTTAAAAATAAATTGGAAAGAGAAAGGGACCTGTTGCTCGTTAAGAGCACTTGGTATCTGCTCATCTGTGACTTGAGTGCAATCTTGTCTCAACTACAGGATTAATATTTGAGCTTTCAGGAACAGAAATCTGCTTGCATTAGTTTTGTTGGTCAGCAGTATTAAATATAAAGTTATAGGAAGGAACTGTTTAAACAGGATGTGGGCCTGAGAAGGGGCTGATGTTGAAAAATCACCTTCTGGTACATCTATGAACACGCTGCCCTTGCACAGAACAGCATGCGAACTGGGAATGGATGCGGCAGTAGCAACGGGCACATTATTTATGGTATTACTGCTGTCTTCCAAACCACAGCCCCCTTGAATTTTACACCCTTTCTGGTTTCTCTCGATTTCCCCTTTCTGACAGGGTTAGCTGTGAACACCCAGAGCTTTCTCTGCCTATTTTCTCTGCTGCTTGCTGGTGCTGAACAATGATGCTTTTGGAGCAAAGAACCACACTCGAAATTTACCCTTCTAAGGGTAATGTCACACCTGCACAACCTCTCCCTGCCGCCACCTTCTGATGCGCTGACGCAGTGTTCAGTACCGCATCGGGAACCTACCAGAGCTACCAAACACGTCCTCTCCTGGAAAAGGCCACACACAGGCAACTTTGTCAAATTAATTTTAAAAGTGCTTCAAGAAAGCTAAATCAAGGTTAAAGAAAGATTTAACTAGGGACAACATTTTCTGATTTGCCAACATCCCCAACTACATACATCATACACATTTTCTAGAATTTTTTTTAGTGAAAGTACTTCAAAGTTCAGAGACAACACTAAAAATGCAGCCTTCAGGTGTTTAAGAAAAACATATTTGATGGGTTTGGGTATATACAAGGAATTCTTATAAGGACCATTTCTTTCACTAGACGTAAGAGGAGACTTGCCTACTAGCAAGCCTTTCTTTCTAACACGATGGATTCAGAATTCCTAGTCCTACATGGTGTCACCACTAGTACGTGTACCGAGGAAGAAGACAGACGAGGCTGCAACTCACAACTGCGCTGGGAAGACAACAGCTGACACTTTCACTCGATCTATGACCTGTTTTGGAAAAGCCACCTCCTCACCTGCTCTTCTGCAAAACCCAACTGAAAGGAAAGCCAAACTGCAACATTTCCTCAAGAACTTCTCTGCTTTCTGTTAAAGGGAAAAAAGCTGTAACCACGTCCACGTGCTCCACAAACCTGTCCATTGCACATTCTGAATTCAGAGCTTCACTGCAGGCATCTGAAGGGACCATGGCTAGGCACGGGTCGAGCAGGGATCCGAGGCTGGCCTTTTACAATACCAGAAGTATGACAACAAGAATTTAAAGAATTTTCAACCTTTTACCCCCTGTAGCTCATTTTCAGTCCCACAGCGTAGCACCCCACAATTGGAGTTGTGGGCACAGCTTTTTCTGGGGCTGGGACATGAACTGACACAAAAAAAATTAACTCAGCACTGGAGGAAAACGGGACTGGGGGAAGAATCTGGCCACAGAGCTGAGGATAACAGCTTCAGGGGAAGGTTAAAGAAGAGATGCAGAACAGAGACCGGGCACAATTACTCAAGAATGGTGTTACCAGAAACCTCCTATCTGAAGCCACAGCCACAAAAGCTGGAGAAACAGGAACTCACGTGAGCTTCAGCAAGGGCTCAGCAAAGCAAAAACAATTTCATTTTACAGTTCAAATACTGCATTTTGTAAACTGAGAAACTATGTATGAAGGAATACTTCCTATGTAGGAAGTATTTAGCAAATATTCAAAATATTGGGTCTTCCACGAAGAAAAGAGCTCTGCATGTTTGCAAATAAGGAACAAACAGAGCAGGATCAGAAGAGAGGTACTGGTTAACATTATCACCAGCAACAAGTAATGTTCACGGGGTGCCTGCACACACTCACGATCTGAAGCCAGAGCTCATTGTTTATCCACTCAGCTGTGAAGATCTGCATATTAGTTGTGGGGTTTTTTTAATACTGTGATTTAACTCAACATTCCAGCGTGCAGCAGAGTCACAAGCAGCTGCAGTGTGATTATCAAAGGCTCGAGCAGGGACAGCACCGACACAGACACACCAGCCCTAGGTGCACCGTCCAGAACAGGCACCGACAGCCGGGGCCATCCCCGCTGCCTGCAGGCATGCTCCAAGGCCAGGAGCAAAGTCAAAGGGCAGCTAAAAGCTCCACAGCCCAGAGGACGGCAAGAGTGTGAAGATGAATTAAGATATGTGATGTTTTGGGAAAATGCACAAGGAACAGAGAGAAAACGTCATCGGCACCACCTGCTCCCCTCTCAGAGAGGGGGAAAGCTCCAGGCTCACGCAGACCAGACAAGGAAGAACTGCTACAGCAATACACACCCGGAGTACTGTTTGTCAGACAAGGCACAGTTTGTTGTTTGAGGAAGCTGTTTTAAGCTGCTTTATCAATGTTCACTATCGCAGGGATACAGAGCAGCAGAAGTGTGTTCCAATTTCACCGCAGCAGATGCAACTGTCTTGTTACCTCGGTTAAGACCACCTGCAGAAGCACTTCCCTCCCAGGCAGGAGCCTACACTGAGCCTGTTTAGAGCAGCACAGCAACAACAAAAGCCTACCTTCAAATATCAGATAAATTTTGTACAGGCAAAGGTGAAAAGGAGCGACTCAGCTTCTTTTAGATTCCCCCTATTTAAAGAAATCTTTCACTGGAACAGATTTAATTCCTTAAAGCACCTCATACGCTTCCACGGTCAGCAGCACTCCTCCTATCCACTTCACCTAACATTTGCATTATCTGGATCAGATTCTCCAGCATCTGAAAAAATGCAACATTACCAGGCCGTGCCAAACATTTCAGCAGAACCTTTTCTGGAGAGGAAGGGACACGGGGGAGGAGATCAAAGCTGCTCTTACCTTCACTGCCTGTCCGCCAGGAGCTGCTGCTGCTTCCAACACATCAAAGCTGACTCATATGTCAGGAACCAGTGAACCACAAAGTGGAAATACAGGTATTTTCATTCCACTTCCACGGGAAGACAAAAGGTCTACAGCTATTTGGGGCATTGCAGAGAGACTTCTAGTGTGCTAGTCACAAAAGGAAAAGAGAAGAGACAGCCTCTCATTTTCACTCCCAGCACAGGAGGCTGCAAGATTCAGCCCCTCTAGTTCTAAAATGAAGGTTTCTTACAGGCTCAGAGTTTTAAGAGGGTTAAAGCAAGCTAAATTACCAGGCTTGTAAAGAAATATCATCTACCACCAACCCACACTACATGCGATTTGAACATGTGCCTTTAGCCCTGAATTTAGGAACGAATCATATTTACAATGACTCGTGAAAGAAGAAAGTAGAACTAACCTGGCACGGTGGTAAAATACTCCCCCTGATGACTCAAAACCAGTATTAATTTTCTGATCTTTTAAAAGTGTTGACTCAACTTACTGAGACCAAAAGACAGATGATGAGTTTTCATTCAGCTCAGGAAAGCCATAACGCCTTTCCCACTGACTCGAGTGCTCTTGGTATCAGGTACAGGAAAACCATCCACTGATACTTGGCACCAAATGAGTTACAAAGGGGAAGTTTGACTTAAAACAGGTTACAAAGACTAACTCAAACCATATTCAGTCCCAAAATGGGAAGTCTACTAACCCAAAAAACTAATAACAATCCCCATACTGCAACCCAGATCTGTACCGTGTCTGCTCTGAACACTGTAACTTCACCGCTCCCCGCAGACACAAAGCTTGGACTCAGACACATCAATGTACCTCTCGTGTATGATAGTTCCCTCCATGCTGTTGAGAAGGATCCCTGAAAAGCTCAACTGTCTGAAGAGCATTGTCGTTGGAAAAACCCGCTTCAAAACCTGACAGCTCATTGCATTGATATTGCTTAAAACATGACACAAATAATGCAAGACAGACAAACTCTAATCAGAAGTTAACAGGACTCACTAAAACTGATCACTTACATTTCTCTACTGCTTCCAGACTTTCACATTCACAACACAACAGTTTCATCCCTGCTCTCCAGAAGAAAATCGACCTTCCTGGTCTTTCAAGTGAGCTAATCCAGGAAGCTTTTACTTAAGTGCAACTCTCAAAAAATTATATAACAGTAATGTCCTTAATCTGGGGCTGGTTTGTTTAAATGGATCTTTTCTTCTAATTAAGCATTAGCAACTCTCTCTCTGTAGCACCACGAACAAGATGTTCAGTTGCCCATTAAACACTGCTTGGAGTCCCCCAGCCAACACTCAGCAGAGGCTGGGAGGACCTACCAGCAGCAGACCACCCCACCCACACCTCCTCACCTACACTCATCACTAAGAATCAGCTGCCAGCAGAAGGAGGACACAGGCATAATGTGCTTGTAATGGGACTCATTACAGCCACCTCTCCAAGTCCCTGGTAGCTCAAGCACAGCTCCAGACACGGAACACATCCAAGCAGGGACATACCCACCGGGTGGGAGTCCTGGCAAACCAGCCTCTGCGCCCCAGGAACACGATCCCAGCAGCCACAAGCAGCAGCCCTAGAGCACCCGGGCGAGCTGCCAGGCTGCAGCTCTCGTGCTGGGGAAGGAACCCAGCGGAACCACAACTCCTTGTTCCAGCACCACAGCTACGCAGCCCGTGCTCACTGCAGATGCCGCTGCTGCTTCCCTGCTTTGCTCACTGAACACGAGCACGTGCATGCCCAGCACACCGAGGTTTATTTTATTGCTTGTGCACTACTACGGGACCTTTTTAGTGGAGGCTTTGATATACCAGAAGGATCATTGCTGTTCCATGTTTACTTTTAATCACCTTTCTTTGCAGGGGCATAATAAATATTCCACTGCAAGGTGATGGACATTCAGCTTCAGGTGACTAGTCCTGAGAAGGCTCTTAGAATGAGTAAAGCCCTACACTTTTTGGACTTCAGCAATAAAAATATGGACGCTCATCTATAGTCCTTTTCTTCCCAGAGATCTAATAATGCCCTTTTAGAGAGAACACACAAACTGCACAAAGACAGCACAAGCTAACAGCCACACACAACAGGCTGGCTCTTCAACATCCACCTCCACATCCAACTGCACAAAGACAGGCGTTAGCTCTGTGATCCTGGTATAAAGAAACTGGGCTTGATGACTCGCTTGCCAATGGGAATCAAGCAGTCATACACTTAAAGCCTCAGCCAAAACGAGAATGTTTCCTCCCACATTCATGGCAGAGTCCACATGAAAAAAACACAAAAAAAGAAATCCATAAAATCATGACTCAATGCAGCATAAAAAGGGAGCAGATCTGTTTGAAAGAAGGCTGAAGCTTACCTGCCTCTAAGGAGATGCAAGCTTTAACCAGAGCCAAACCCCAGACACACACTAACAGCTCCTTACAGAGCCACTGCTCAGCCTGGGTGTCCAGCAGAACTCCCAGGGCACTTTCTGCGGACCTCCCTTCCAGCCAGTCGGGCCCCCAGCACATACACAGGTGCAGGGGGGCCCATACAGGGTACACCACCTGCTACAGGGGATGGTTCCTCCCCAGGTGCAGGACATCTTATTTCCCTCTGTTGAACCTCCCGAGGGTCCTGTTTGCCTGTTCTCAAGCCTCTCCAGGTACCTCTGAATGGCAGCACAACCCCCTGGTATATCAACTGCTCACCTGCCATCATCCACGGGCTTGCTGCCAGTGCACCTGGCCCATGAATCACGGTGCAGATCAATCCGAATCCAGAAAGCCTACACCTAGAGCTCTCTGCACCCCATAATCGGATGGCCCTTTCTTCCCATTTGTTCTATGTCATAGTAGGCATACATACCTCAAAACTGTTCGGGTTAGCTCATCTCTTTGCATAGATATGCTCACAGTTGTAATCCAAATGTCTTCAACAGAGGTCTAATTTAAAAAATACTCAGAAGTATGAATTCCACAGGAAACAGGGCAGTCAGGGGAGAGAAGGGTATACAACTCATCAGCTTCTACATTTGCAGACATCTGCAGTCAGTAGTGTAGGCCATTTTCAGAGTAAATCTTGGCAACAAAGCTTCTTTGTAGAGGAGAAAGACCTGCCAAAATTAACAAGAATAGTAAGGAACACCATTAACATCTGATAAGCAACAAAAGAGCACCACAGATTCAGAGTCTCCTTCAGAGAAAAGAATTAACTCTTATGTGAAATTTTGGATTTCCACTAGCTTTGCCGTATTTAACACCAGAAGCAGCCTCTGAAGCCACCTCATATTCTGAGTACTTTAACTTAATAAATTATCTCAAGGAGGAAAATTCTCTAAGCGTTCAGATAACGTTTGATCATAACAGAGCATGCAAAGCAAGGCCATCCCACAGAGTGCCTTGTTTCAGAGAAAGCTACGCAGCTCATCGATGTTCTCTGTGTATTTTCACACAGGGGTGCTCGTGTCACCAGTGCCAGGCTAAAGAACCAACCCATTGTCCAAAACAAGGACCAGCAGAGAGTGATGGAAGCCCACCACACAACGGATCCAGGGGACACGCCAGGGGAGTTCCTGTACGGCGTGAACAGTTAGGAGTGCTGGCGTCCTTCTTGACTTCTCTAATGTGTATTTACGTTTATAAAAAGTAAACTCTGTGGGGCAGAGACCTTCTATTCTGTGTTTGCATTCCACGTAGTATACCAGATCCAGGTTTCAAATCAAAGCTGTTCAACGTTTTTGTGATACAAGTTTTTGCACTTTTGGTACAAGAGCAGGATTCTTCTCTACAAATAAAAAAAGGTCAGCTAATTTTGTATTACCACAGAATGCTTCTGAAAGCATGAAGATATTTCATCCTGCAAAAAAGACATTTAACTCCACACAATCACTTGTTTCCTCCTCCTTTTTCTCTCTGTGACCATTAACATACTTGGCCAGAGGAACAATTTTAAGAATTTGGAGCTTATATTCAAGCTTAAACAATCAGCTCACTGTGCTGTGACAACATCCAGTGCCTTGACTGTTTAAGGGTTTTAAGAATTCTTTAAGTATTTAAATCGTAGCAGATACTCACTTTCAAATCACATCTAGCCTGCCACCGTCACACTGCATTTCATTGACAGATCTTGACTTTTCCCACAGATGCCAGTTTACCCACCACCCAACGCTGCCGAGCTCACGAGTCACAGGCGGGTGGAGGCCGGACCTCGAGCCATCTGTCCGACCCTCTGGCCAAGCAGGGCCACCTACAGCTGGCTGCCCACCAGCCACTTTAACAAGCCACTGTTGTACTGAGGTGCTATCCTCTCACTCGCCGTAGGGCGCTGGCAGCAGTCCGTTATTAGCTCTAAAGAAACTTGCGTCCTCTCCAGAGATCTGCTCTGCCAGTCCCGTCTCACCCCGCAGCACCCACACACTGCAGTGAGCAGCTTCTGCAGCGTCCCAGACAGACAGGGAGAGGCACGGGCTGCGTGTCAGGGGTGGGGAGACTCCAGCTCCATCAAGGGGAAGCCCCTCTGCCAGCTCTTCTGAGCAAGAGCTTAAACCCAGTGATGCCAGCTCCCAAAGCCCAGCTTTCACTAGAAGGCGACAGCTATGGAACCAGGGGAGAACAGAGGGCATCAGGAAAACACGAGGGGAGAGGACTCCTCCCCCAGACCTCCAAGCAAGAGCTCCTAGAAACCCAGCCCAAGACATTATCACGTCAATTATGTTTGAAGGGTTCAACACCCTTTCTTAGAAACACCAGAGGAGATACGAACACAAGGTTTGTCTAACTGCAGCGCAAGCCGCAGCAGCCCGCTCGGTGCAAACACCGACAGTTTGCAAACAGGCACCAAACCATTCACCAGACCAGAACAGGAGCTGCCCTGCTAGATACAGCCCATTTCCTACAGAGAACACCTCCTTAAACACACAGAAAAAACCTGAAGTCTGCTAACAATTTCTATTTTGTCTGAATCAGATGCAGCTTTTAACTATTGGATCTTTAGCTATGATTAAATAAGAGGCAAGAGAGCCCAAACCATGCCAGAGACCTGCTTAAAAAACAAAATACAGCAACTTTTATGTAGTACATGGAAGGGAGGAAACCTCAAACTTTAAAAAAAAAATTTTTTTTTAATGGCATGGAAGCCCGCAGTCCCAATTTATTTCTACCACAAAGCAGATCTTCCTCTATCTTCAGTTTGCTTCCATATTTTGAATAACTTTCAGATTGGGTTTATCAGGCAGCTGAATGGGACACAGCGGATACAAAACTCCAATAAACTTGTCCATTTGGCCCAGAACACTGCGAGGCTGTCACAGTTGCTGACCAGTGCACATCCTACAAGCTGGGGGGCCCCACTGTCCCCAGAAAAGAGAGAGGACAGAGTCCCCCAGTATCAAGAGGAAGAATCCTCCCAGCCAGTACACCCAGCTTTCCTCAGCTCTGGGCATTTCCAGGTGGACAAAGAATCTCCCCTGATAGGAGCATGGTCCTGTTGACTAAATGCGAAGCTACCTGCGACACTTTAATCTTGCTCAAGGCAGGAGCAGCAGAGCAGCAAGGACAGCCCCGCGTGCTCCCCAGACTCAGGAGGACCCTCTTGCACTGGGTTCAGGGCAGCACTACTTCAGTGGCCACACGTGTAGCCCAGATGTGTTACCAAGGGCCTCCCCCTTGCAGAAACATTTGATTTTAAGGCTTGTGGCCAAGGGACGCCTTTTCTGATGCAGTGGTGGTTACATTACTCTCCTCCTCTACACGTCCACTCGCACTTTTATACCTTCAGGTCACACCTTCTGCCCACCAAGAAGCCTCCTTAAGTTTCCTCACTGATTGAATCTTGTAGTGGAAGCGATGCCTCCACCCAGCGCACGTGCTCCACTGGCCACAGTGCTCAGCAGGGACGCGCTCTAGGTGCTCCGGGTATCATCCTCGACAGCGGCTGTACACGCAAGATGACAAACCACTTCAGTTCCAGGCTGTACGACCTCTGGTACTCGTAAAGCTCAGAAGCCGCTGCTTTCACCTGAAGTTCTCTACTTCACAGACCTGTCTCCAAAACCCATTTCTAGAACGGCAAAATTTGAGCTCACCTACACAAAATAATTAGTACCTTAATTACCTCATTAAAAGGCAGCTGAAGTGGGAAGGGACAGAAGAAGAATACGCCCGAGCTCCAGCTATGTTCAAACCCGCGAGGCCGGACGAGCAGTCCTCTCCGAGACAAAGAACCCCCGCACCGCCAGCGGCTCCGCGGACACTCCGCACGCGAGTGCCGGGCCCCGCGGCCTCCGGGGACGGGCTGGGCGCCCGCGAGAGCTCCGCGCCCTCCCCGGGGCCGTCCAGCGCCGCGCCGCAGCTCGGCCACAGCGGGAGGCGACGCCCCCGGCCGAGCACCTGCGCCCCCGGCCCGCCGCGCCAGGCCCGTCCCGCCAGCACCGGCAACGAGGCCCGCAGACCCCGACGGGCCGGAGCGGGATGACCGGGGCGGGCGGCCCCGAGGAGACTGGGCCGCGGCCCCCTCACAGGGCGCTCGGAACCGGCCACAGAAACCCGGGGCAGCGGCGGGGGCGAAGCAGGAAAGCGCGGCTGAACAACAGGTCTGGAAGCGGGTGAGGCCGCCGCGTCCCCTCAGCCCCGGCCCGGCCCGCCGCGCTCTCTCCAACCCCGGCCCGGCTCACCGCGCTCTCCTCTCCTCAGCCCCGGCCCGCGGGTCACTCACCGGCCGAGCGGAGGCGCCCCGAGCGCAGCGCCACCGGCTGCTCCATCCCCGCGCGCCTCCAAGCCACCCTCCCCGGCCGCGCGCGACGTCAGCACGCAGCCTCGAGCGGCGGGGCACGCTGAACGTCACCGCCAGGGGCGGGGCGAAGGGAGAGATCACGCCCACTCCCCGCACCTCCCTGCGCCTCGAAGCCACGCCCCCTCGGCGCTCCGGCCCCTGGCGGCAGCTGCCGGCGGTCACGGGCGGGGCGGGGCGGGGCGGCTCCCGCTCGTTGCCCGGTGGCGAGGCCCGGCCCGGCCCGGCCCTGCGGGGTCTGGACCCGGCCCTGCCCAGCCCGGCCTGCCGCCTGCGGGGGGGCCGTTAGCCAGCGGGCCGCGGCCGCGTCAGCCTGGGGCAGCCCCTGGGAAGGCCGCGGGTACGGCTGTGCCCGAGCAGGAGCGGCAGCCCCGGCTGTGGGGCTGTTGGCCCCGAGCAGCAGCTCCCGCTGCCCCGGACCCCTCGGGTGTCGCAGGGCCCCGGTGCCCTGGCCGCGGGGTGGCAGCAGCTCTGTCCGGGGGCCGTGGCGGCGGCAGTCCCCGAGGGGCTCCGTGTGCCGGGCTGCGGGAGGGGTCCCGCGGCGGTGCCGGGGCTGGTGCTCCGGGCGGTGCTGAGCGGGCAGAGCTGCCCGCGGGGCCAGGCTGTGCCGCTCGTGTTGCAGAAGGACACCTCCGTCAGCTGCCGCCGCTTTTCCACCGCGGTTCGCATGCAGCAGAGAGCTGGGGGAACGGCTCCGAGGAGCCTGAAGCGCTGGGTCAGAGCCACTGCCCAGGCGGCCGGGCCGTCTCCTCATGGAACAGAGTCACCCAGGGTGACTGTCCTGCGGTGTTTTTAGAAGGCTGCAGCCTCTCTGGGAGCTGATTCAATGAAAAAATTGCCTTGATCGGTGTTTGTCTGATGCAATTAATGTATTCAGCTGCAAAAAGGTTTGAATTTATACAACTTGACTTTTATTTCTAAACAGTGCTCATTATTTCTTACATTTTTTTCACATAAAGCTCAAGAATTAATGAACACCAGTCAATATGTTTCCCACTCAAATCCCTTCCTCACTGCCCCCAGCTATCTCTTCTCTTCTCTTCTCTCCCGTCCCTCCCCCAGGTGACACTCCAGTGTGTCCTGACGCCAGGTCAGAGCCGGGCGGTGACACGGTGACACGGTGACGTGTACAGGGGAGGCAGGAGCTGTGCGCTGAACTCCAGCACTGCCACTGGCAGTGACAGTCACAGGGTGTGCAGAGAGGACCTGGGTCCCGACATGCCAAGAAAACCTAAAGGCAGGAGAAAAGAGATGGTGAATCTTTGCCAACTGAAGTGAAAACGCACCACTGGCGTAGAGCTCCACCGAGGAGTGTGATGGTGTATCATCTGTCAAGGGCCCCTCTGTCCTCACCGTGTTCTTTCTCCGACATTGCAGCAGTCAGATAAGCCTTCTGCCTTTTCACAAACAATTGGTCATCTCAGCTCTGGCCAGGCGTTGCACGATTTGCAGGATCTAGGAAACGAGGACAGCTTATTTAAAGCTGATGGGAACTTTGTTCCTTCCCCTATCTCCTAAAATAATTCTGCAGAACTAGTAAAAGATGTTTTAAATTTTCTCTTTAAACCATTTTTCACCTCTCTTCCTTTTCAAAGCTGAATAACGCAGCACAGGGATCTTGTGTTAGCACATGAGAACACACCGTGAGACTGGCCAAAAGCAGCACGGGAACCTGTCTGAACTTCATCGACTAAACCCAGAGGGTACACAACATAAACAAACAGAATACATGGTGGCATTTATATTCAAAATATTTATTCAATTTTTTCTTCATTATTAATCAAAAACATCCAAGTAAGTAACAATTGTTAGTGTTAAATTTGGCTTTAAACACTGAAGTCTAATAACTACAACTTGATTCATAATATCCGATTCGAAAGCTCACAGGAAATCTGTGGTTTTAGAGAACACACAGAAGTGATCAACCAGGTAGCCAAGGAAGTAATTAGAGTACAATTATCCCTCTCTGCAGGCACTATGTATTAATGTTTTGGTTTATTATAATTCTTCTTTATATACTTTCTAATAGGACTTTCTGCAATATATTTCTACATATTTGATCTTGTACTGTGTAACTAATTTTCAAAAAAAATTTATATTCACTAATTCAAAGAGGGGAACATCACAAATCTACAAATAGATATTCAGGGAATGGCTTTTGTAGCATCTTCTCTGTTTTTTTCAGAACAGCTGAGGCCAAAGGAGCTCGCTATCTTTGAAAGCCAGGCAGCCCAATGTTTTTGTGCACGCACCGTCCAGATCTGTCGACCTACATGTGTCTGCGAACAGGAGCCAACACCTACAGAGACTCCTGCTTTGCCCACTTATCTGAGCCACCACTGCAGCAGAGCTCTAGAGTTTCAGGTGATCAATGTGCCAACTCAAATCAGTTCACTCCTTGCCCAGGAGAAAACATTTTGGACCTCACTGGTCTCTGTCCAACACAGCGGCTTGTGCCAATGCAAAGTGAATGCAGAATAAGCACAGCAGAGATTTTTCTGAGCTGGTGGCATTCAGCACAGCTCTTTATGCTCATTTGCGCAGGAAAGTCCTGTGACAGACCGCGGTCTACACAGAACGCAGGAGGGGAAAGCTGGGCTGAAACACCCGAGCAAACACCTTGGATGGGGCTGAAACCGGGGAGGGTCTCTGTGCTTCTCTTAACTGATTTGGATTCCTGTGGAGAAAAAAAAAAAAGCTTGTGGCCTGATTAGATTTACCTTTCCATTCCTTCCTCAGAACTTTACTTACACTGCGCTGCTCAGTTCTGACAATGCCACCCCTGGTCTGTTAGCCAGGCCCCTCAGCAAGATGAGTCCCAGCCTTGTCGACAGGACCCATTGTGCCTCCAGTTTGGGGTTTCTTTGTTCTGTCCTTGTAAATTTTTTGCTCTTTCACTAGGGAGTTGCTGGGAAGAAACCAAGTAGCTGACTGAAGACTGATGTAAAATACCCAGGTGACTTGAATGTCATGGGCTGATCAATTGCATTCTGATTAAAGCCTGGTTCTCTAATCTGCAGTCACTATAGAAACTAACCCTGCCGGCTGCTGGATCCAGTTCAGAAGCACCAGCAGGCATCGGCGATACTGCCAGAAATGGTGAATCCAGGACAGCAGCTACCCTGGGAGTTTGTTACACAGAGAAACACAAGCGCAGGGGGGCAGTTCTGGTTAGAATGGTGAAAAACCCTTGCTGGCCTGACCCGGAAAAAATGTGCCGTGAAATTCAGCATCAGCTCTCAGGGAGGGCTTATAGCAACAACCGTGAGTTTGTTTTGTGACTGCTGTCCTCCTGAAATCCAATTCCCTTTACACTCACATAGCGATTTCATTCCTTCTTGCACAGGATCAGAAGACACGGCTCCATCACAGATATCTCCCAATATCCATGGGATACACTTCAGATTTGCAGTGAATTATTACTTTGACACGTACCAACAGATGTCTGGGGATAGGGTTCGGAATGATACTGGGCAAAGGAAGAGACAAAAGGAACTTTTATTTACGGGTCACGCTTGCCATTCACTAAAGCAGCAGAGAGGATAGCAAACAACCAGATAAGTACTTAAGAAAACTTGTGGAATTTTTCAAGAAAGTTATTCTGTGTCCTCCCTGTTAGAGGATGTCAGCAGAGCAATGAGTTATGGGGCTACTTTCTCTGCTGATGCTTCTCTGGCTTCAATAGAATTACAACAAGAAACCAAGGGACTATTAGGCTCAAATCATTACTGGCCCCACACGATAAGGAGGACAGTTCATTTCTGCATTATCAGAGTTTTTCCAGATCAGTAGGAATGAGGGAGCAGAGGAGAAAAAGGAATATTTCTCTTACTGTGTGCATGCTTACCCTCTTTCCTCAATGCTGGTGAATTGCTGCTCAGCTTTGTCAGGCCAGGAGCTTTACAAATAGTTTCCTGAATGGCTCACCTCATTCTCCAGACAATGCTGTGATGTAACAATATAATGAAAACGAATGCACTTTGATTTCAAAGTGCTCTGCCTCCTGTGAGCAATCAGGACCTACATTACAGTTCCTACACTGAAAGTAAAATCATTAATATCAGTGACTAGAAACACAGATCCACTCTGTCTGACGCTCACCAAGCAAAGGCTGTAGCTGTTGCACATGAAACCATCAGTGTTACTGAGTTCTGATGCTGGAATGGCAAAATCTCAAGCTCTGCTCACCGATTTCAAAAAGTCCTTTTGTTGCCCAGAAGCCCTGTCTGGGGCTGCCTCCAGATTCCGTAGCTGAGAGCAGAGGCGAGGCTCCTCTAGACACTGACTGATGGCAGCTCAACTAGAATCAGGCAAATCAGTGCTGGGCCAAGATAAGACAGGGATGAAAAGAAAGAGCTTTTGAGAACCTCTGACCATTGGGTGCAGAATTTGGGAAATCACTCTTAGGATGAAAGATAAACCAGGAGATTTTAGTATGGAAACAATTTGTCTCCCTTTTTCTTTTCAGTGGCTGGGTCTAGTTCCCAATCTCTGTTTCAGAAGCACAACACCTCCTGTGCTACTGTCACCATTCCCCCTCCACCAGCATCCCGTCCCAGACCATAGCAGGGAACCAGGAGGGAAATGTGCCAATTCCAAATTGATGATGTTCTGCGGCATTTGCCAAAGGCCAAATACAGCATCTCTGGGACAGACTCTAATTTTATTATTCACTTTGGCTTATAAATGAGACATTATTTTCTTGCTTTGTAAACTGTTTACATTTGTTCAAGCATTTCACAGTAGCAAAGGCAAGGACACTACCAAGACGCTTTCTGCTACCGACAGCCCGATCCAGGCTGTGCTGAGCTCCCTCAGCTCCTTGTCATTTCAGCACCATCCTGGGGTTCTTCTGCCCTTCAGTGCTCAGCTCAGAATCACAGACTGGCTGAGGCTGGCAGGGGCCTCTGGAGGTCATCTGGTCCAACCCCTGGCTCCGGCAGGGCCACCAGAGCCAGCTGCCCCGGACCATGTCCCCATGGCTTTGGAATGTCTCCAAGGATGGAGGCTCCACCACCTCCCTGCCCAACCTGTGCTCAGCCGCCCTCAGAGTGACAAAGTGTTTCCTGAACCTCCTGTGTTTCAGCTGGTGCCCGTGGCCTCTGGTCCTGTCACTGGGCACCACTGAGAAGAGCCTGGCTCCCTCTTCTTTGCACCCTCCCTTCAGGTATTTATATACAGAGATGGGATCCCTCCTGAGCCGCCTCCTCTCCAGGCTGAACAGTCCCAGCTCTCTCGGCCTTTTCTTGTACGGGAGGTGCTNGTTTCTGCCGACAGGACTGCAGCAAAGCTCACGCCTTCCTCACTCTGTTTCAGGATGACCTCATTCTTCAAAGGGGCTTCCGTCCAGCCAAGTCCAAACTCTACAAAACCAGTGCAGAATACTTAGAACAACGTAGGGCTTCCCATGTTGAGATAGCCGCTGTTAACTAACCTGTGTAACACCTGAACGTTGCCCAAATTTCCAGCTGCAGGGAGCCTGAGGCTCGGGGAGGGGCCCAGCCCATGCTCAGCCCCACAGCAGGGAACACGCGCTCTGCCCTGCGCCTTGCTGGGCCTGCGGCATGTTTCCCCGCTCCGGGAGCGGATTGCGGCCTCCGGACACCCTGCACGCTCGTTCCCCTCGGCGAGCGCAGCTGCTGCGCGAGTGTGAGCAGAACAACCCCGCCGCGTGAAATCCGCTTTGTTTACCCGGCAGTGCCGCCTCCTGCTCCCGGCATCTCACGGCAACCGGGCAACAGCCTCCCGCGCCAGCCCGCCCCGTGCGGAACGGGCACAGCCACTGCCCCGGCCGGCCGCCAGGGGGCGGCACAGCGCCGCGCTCCGGGGGCTGGCAGCGCTCCGCATCCTGGCCGGCAGGGGGCGGCAGAGCGCCGCGCTCCGGGGGCTGGCAGCGCTCCGCATCCTGGCCGGCAGGGGGCCGTTCCCGTGGGGCTCCGGGGCGGAGGCGGGGCTCTTTGCACGCTGGCAGCGCCCCCCGATGGCCCGCCCGCCGCAGCCCCGCAGAGGATCCCCGCTGCGGGGGCCGCAGTGTCGGTGCGGTGTCCGCGGGAGCTGCGCAGCGCTCACCATCGCGGGTCTGGCCACGCGGGGCTGCGGGTCGGGTGTGCTGGAAACGCTCTGCGGGCAGGCACGGCCCCAGGGACGCGGGGGAGGACAGCCGCCTCCTGCCGGCCCGGCCCGGGCGCTCCCCAGGGGCTGCGGGGCGCTGCCCCGGTTCTGCTGCTGGAGGATCGCGGACAGCCCTGAGCCTGCTCAGCACCCAAACCCTTCTCTGGCCGAACTGGAGACACCCATCGCTGTCGCTTCCGGACAGATCACCTCCAGGGGTGCACTCCACTTGTTGATCGTGCCCCTGAGGATCACCGAGAACAACGCCAGCACGTACCGCATTCAGAAAAATCCCCTGTCACGTAAAGCCTCTTCGTTTGTCTTGTTAGCTTAGAGCTTCCACCCTTCAACTGGGCGATACAGAGCCGTTTTTATAACTGTTGGCAAAAAACAATTTTTTTTCTCTGAAGAACAAAAAAGAATGAAAAGAATGAAAGGGCTGGGATATAGCTGCCCAGAAACCTGCAGCAGAAAGACACTATTATTGCACACAATGGTTATTACGAAGACACACACACACACAAAGAAAAAATGGTCAGCCCAGAACTGCACATACTGACAACCTCCAGGAAGAACGGGCACTCGAATTAGGGCTGGAACCTATGTTCCGTATCTAGCGCTTGGGCTAGAACTTCATGGTGGTCCTTTATTGCTACAGAACTGTACCCTGGCCTTGAAGTGGATGCAAGTATTATTTCCTGTAAAAAAAATAAGCTATTACCTGATCTAGAGCCATTCCACCATTTTTATCTCACACTGCTACTGCACTTTTCCCTGGTTTTGCATTTTTAACTCAAACTTCCTTGGTTGAACTCATCTCTGAGAATCAAGAGAGAAATGGTTTAACCCTTCTGTTGTATAGAACGGGCAGAACGCTTGAAGGGAGGAGGAGGTGGGCTAACAAAACCTTTGAGAGCACTGTGGGGGTGGGGGGGCACACAACACAGGGGTATCATAGCAGCGGTTCTGGGGTTCCACATGGGCCAGCTCTCCAGGTGGAATCAATCACAGCGTCTGTCTCAGGTTGATCGAGTGGTGTCCTCCCCTAAGGGGAAGAACCGGCCAGGCACTGTTCACGCTTCTGTCCCTAGAGTTCATCCTGCTCCTCTGGTGCTGTACTCAGCCACATCATGACCAGTGACAACCAAATGTTAGCACACAACTCGTCAGTCTGAACTCACGTAAACATATCCAACAGCACGGCCGCATTGCACGAGACTCTGCTCATCCTCGTCTGCCACCACAGGGTCTTCATTGCCTCTTTGCAATGTCTTGTTAGCAGCTGCTCTTGTGTCTAAATGTTTCTCCCGCCTCACGATTCCTGTTCACACAAAGGCTGTAAGGAGCTGCTGCGCTTCTAACACTGAATTACAGACACACACAAGGGCGGGTTTTATTCAGACCAACTTAGTGCTACGATGGATCCAGGAAATACGGAGAGGTTCAGGTCAGTCAGAAATCAATAAACAAACCTGACTATAATTAATTCACTAATACATTTCTGCATTGTTTTCCCCCACAAAGTTCTTTGCGAACTTCAGCTGAAATACCTGAGAACTTTTTACTCACTGAAATGCAGCTACCACTGGGATACAGCTGCGATGTGGAAACTGCAGGCGTCTGAGTTATTCAGGCCACATGAGCTGGTTCAGGGAACAGACTGTGAAGTACAGACCTGTAGAGAGCATATTCTATTTGTTTTCAAGAGGCTGCTGCGTGTAGGCTCTGCTTTGGCTGTACTCTCTGAGCTGAATACTCACAATCTGCCTCGAAGCACAAATCAGACCGGGAAAAAAAGAAATGCAAGAATGCAGGAAGTCCTTGGTTTCTGCTTTGTTTTTTGTCTTCCATTATAACTGCGTATGAGAGAGAACAAGGGAATAAGACTGGCTTGAGAAGAGCATTATGCACGCTGTGTGCCCTGAAGCAGAGTATCAGTGAACTGATGGTCTGAGGTGAGAAACTGAGGCTTGACTTTGTGATTAATTCAGGTTATAGAGTTCAGATCTGAATGGAAACATCTGAATTTGGGATACTTTAATCCAGAATTAAAATTACATTCTACAGATAGGCATGAGGTCATGGTACCTGCCTGTAACTGTTGCCTGTGTTTCCAAGTAGCAATAACAAAATTTGCTTTTGTCAAAGACAAGATCTAGAGAAACACCAGTGGTTGTTCCAACACCATAAAAAGGGCTGTGACAGTTCCATTTCTAGGCTAAATAAAGAAGGAATCATCTTTTCAAAAGCTGTCCTCCCCATTTTCAGCCTCTCTCAGTTTACAGTGTCCAAGGATGCACCAAGTTTTAGAGCACTTTGTAGGCTTCTATTCAGAGTGCTCCACAAAGGCTACAATATTATGTAGTCCAATTCCAGTGCATTAGCCTAAAATTACCTTTGACATACTCCCATTCATTAACCAGTGGGGATTAAGCTTACAGTAAAATAACATCATACGAACAGAGGATGGGAACAATGTGTCGGGTCAAGCTCAATTCTTGACTCGCAGGTCAGTCATGCAATACAAAACCACTTGCATTTTTTTTAAAGTATGCCTTCAAATTTTTGCCCTGTGCTCATTAGAAGTACTTTACTAGCATAGGAAGGCTACTCATTTGTAGTACAGCTAACAGAACTTCTTGTGGGTTTTTTTTGTATTTATTTAAAAAGCAACCATAAACCTCAATAAACTAAGGTATGCCGCTAGCTAGCTCCAGAGGCTCCTGTTGGTGCCGCAGGGCCAGGCAGAGATGAGCTATCTTCAGACACTGCACAGGCAGAGCTGCACAGAACTCTGTCATGCAGACACTGCCTCTGACTCCAGTTCCTGCCTCAGTACCCGGGTGCAAGCCTAGTCAAAGGGGATGAAACTCAACTGCAAAGTCTACATAACTGGAAGGAAGACCAGCCCCTATGGGGCCAATTTAGTTGTGCGGTTCAAGGACTGTGAAGCCAGTCAGGCAGCAAACCCGCAGGGCCAAGCACTCTGCTAGAAGCCTGCACACGTGTATTTGCCTTGCAGCGCATACAGGTAATGGGTCTCTCAGTGAGAGTGAGAGAGAAAGAAACTACAGAAAAAGCATGTCCTCGCTGAACCCAGCTCGGTACATACCTCAGCCTCTTTGGGAACCCACTGGCCTGCTCATACCCAGAGCCTTACACTTTTCCCCGTGACCAGTGTAGCTCACCACACCGTGTGCCCTGTCACTTGAACGGGGCCTAAGAAGATCACCTGTAAATGCAAAGCATTCAGTGGAAATTACCTGTACACGTACACAGGAACAGGTCAATAAGAACAGTTACCTTACGTCAGCTCCCATTGCCTTTAAGCTTTGCTGGTGTGTACGGAATGATTTTAAATGGTCATGTCATTGAGCTGATGTTCAATGCCCCTAATGCAAAGCAGCTACATCCTTGCATGTTCTGTTCATTACCTGCCCATTGCATGCGAGCCGCAGCCTCTGAATTGCTCACACACGGCCATAAAAGCACGAGTTTGATGAAGTGGGAAATCAAGTCACGTAACTTTACTGCTACGAGTAGGTTTTTCTGTTCTAAAAATATGGGATCCAAGTATCCCATCCAGGCAGTCAAAACATGAAGAGGCTGCCTGAACCTCTAGGAGGCATAAGGTTTAAGAAACTAGGTAATTAAGCTGCTTTTAATTACCCAGGTGATCCTCACTTATCAATGTGCTACTCCCAGCCTAAGTTATTGTTCATTGTGACTGCAGTCTAACATTATCTTGCACTCCTTCAGTAAACCTCCTGCTAATTTAGTATTTCCCTCACTTTTCAAATACTTGCATTATGCAAATTAGAAGGGTTAGGGTTAGGGTTAGGGTTAGGGCATTATTAGGCATTTCCTAACCCCATTATTTCCTCTTTGAATCACAGTCCACTTTCTGCTTAGACCCAAATTCCTTTCCATATGATCCGTTTGGGGATAGGAAGAAAACTGGAAGATAACATAGTAATTGGAAATGTAACAGCAAGAGACTAGCCTACCTGGGTGACGAGAATGTGATTTTGATACCTGCCCAGCTCATGTAGGCAGGGAAAATCACGAGCCTTAACAGCTCTCTGAGCTGTCATAGCATTATTACAGTGACAGAATTACCAGTACATCCTACGTCACACATTAGATGCAAGAACCATCATCTTGTAGCGGGCGTGGCATTGTAACAACATTTGCAGAACCTGAATCAAAGATGGTGTATTTTATGCAGGAAGTAAGGAAAAGGGATCACAACAATCCCATTTGAGTTTATATTCTATGCTTGAATTTATAAGAAGGATGTCTTACCGTAGACTTGTAGTGTAACTATGGAACAGATGTAAGGAAATATTAAAATTGTTCAGGCAACAGAGCATGACCCTGACCTGTGGCTTGACTTCCCGCCTGCGGATCTGGTCACCCCGGCTGCCATCCCCGGGCCGGCCCTGCCTGCTGCATGCGGGTGCTGCGGGGTGACCCCTGGCCAGTGACTGCTGGCCTCCTTGCCACTCGCCTCCCGGTTCTCACCCCTCGCTGAGCCCCTGGCCTCGCTGCTCCCTGGCCTCGCGTTTGCTTTCAGGCTCTGGATAAAAAGAGGAACTTGGGTATTTGTTCCTGTTTCTCCTCAAAGGCAGCTTCATGACAAGCATCCTACAGGCATTGCACCTGGCTTAGCGTGACATCAAGGGCAGATCTTCCAGCCGCCGCGTGTGGGACAGTGTGAAGCCAACGCTGACAGTCATTACAAGCGCTGTCCGTCCGCGGCGTCACGTCGTGCCCCGGCTGATCCCTAAATGAGTGTGAAGTGGCTGACAGCATTCTCGCCACCACAGCAAATTATTTCCTTGGGCTCCTGATGAACAGCAGGTGATGCAGAGGTGCCAAGGCATGACAGAACACACGGCAGGAGGGCATGACAGACATTATTGATCCACTCCCTGGAATGAGATGTCCCAGAATAACTACCATCAACTGCAGGGTTTATTTACTCAGGAACAAGGGATCAATACGCAGACAGACAGCTTGGGAGGAGGAATGATTTGGTGGCATAATGAGCTTCTCTATTTGTGACAGAGTGCTAAACTCCCAGTTCTCAAACACTGGGAGAGAAAAAACATGTTTCCATCTTTCAATTTAAGTAAAACTTGCCAGGTTTGCCACCTTTCTGAGGATGCATGCAGAAAATGAAGAGCAATTTACAACTAGTAAAAATAACTAGGGAGACAATTTGTGAGAGCAATCAGAATCCAACCTTGCCCTTGCTTGTCAGCCCATACTTGTCATGAATGCTCAGAGAAGACAGACACAAAAATGTTTTATTTAGGGTTACATCATTTCACTAGCTTTCTTCAAGCCCTTCCACACCCACAGAAAAAATGGAGTAAATATGCCTCAAGCTTCATGATGCTGCAGCTTTGCTCAGCAAACATCTAACTTTTTGCAGCTCAGTAGATGCCTACTTGGATCCAGAATTAAAACTGCCATTTACTCTAAGTGCTATGGAGTGCAAGCACCTTCTTCACATAGCTGAAGATGCTTTATGAAATCAAAGCAGCAAGTACACAAAGAAATAGTGAACACAGAACATGAATTACCCATGCAGCCCAAACCATACATTCTGTTCTTTGCTTTGTTTTACAAAGAGAGCTAAAATGTGTCATGCTCCATACATCAAGCTTTTTCTCTCGCTGACTTGGTCAGAAGATGACATGAAAGATTTTTCTGGTCTCATAAACAAGACTTGCCAACAAAGAAGTTTGTTCTACATGAGGTACTGCTGGATCAAAGGAAGTGTAACCTCCCAAGGAATAAAGATGCGTTTTGCAGGAACAATGTGTTGTCATTAGGTATAATTGGGCAAATGGTGGTGTGATCTTAAAAGCCTGAGTTGATCATATTCCCTTGAGTGCATTATCCAATTAGGGGAAAGGTGCACCACATACGCCTTGCTTTATTGTACTGCTGAAGTGGAGAGCAGGTGCGAGGAAACAAACAAGTTTGTAATCCTTGCTTTGCAAATCAATTCTTAATCACTCTGCCTCTTATTTCCATACCAGAGTTAACTTTTTGATATGTATGAGAGCAACTTCACAGCTTCCCTTTTTGTGGCTCAAATGAGTAGCAGGTCCAAGACATTTTTTTAAGGCTTTTAATTCCTTATATTAGTGGGCAGGGTTTACTTCAGGTCAGAACCAGTAGCTATAATGAGACACCCAAGCAAAAAAAAGATGGGATGAAGCCCTGCTGAAAATGCAAGCCACACAAGGTAAGGGGATAGCATGTAGTTCCACCATTTCCTACTTCATTGTGTGAGTACACAAGTATCATAAGACTTCAGTAAAGCCCAACTTACATCTTCCATTCCCATTAAGAAGTCACTTCTCTCCCTGCGTTACTCCACTACAACTACCATCACTTGTAGGATGAAGAGAGAAGCCTACTGCCAGGATATTCACAGCATTTTCACCTTTGCAATAGGCACACTCTTTGGGACCACAGCCTGCTTATCTGGTTGGATATGGTCCAAGAGACATCTCTTTAACAGATGTTCAAGGGAAGCCAAAGGGCAGGAAGACAGGCATTGGGATGAAGAGGAGTTTTTAGTAAGTCTGTTGAACAGAGAATTCCATTTTGAGTGGGAAGAAAATGTATGTTCTCACATATTACCACTATGGCTGTTTTCATTTCTCTCTTGTATGGCATTTTTGTTCAAGACCGTTAATGGTTTTGAACAGAGTACCAACACATCTTATGCAGTACTGGAGGCAAGAGACTGGATTTGATGGACCACTGGTCCAAGACAGTACTGTATGACAAACTGTGCGCTACAAGGTGCTAAGATTGCCAGTGGCATCCCTACAAATTGTTTTGTAATCTCCTTACACACTAGTGAATTCCTATGCCCACCATCCTGTGCTCAACAATTATCAACAGCAGTACACATTAACAGCTTGATTAATAAGGGAACTTTTAATTAAAACCTAAAAGAAACAGGCATTTGACCCATCAGAGAGGAAAGTGGAAAGTACTGTTTCATTGCTTAGTGGCTGACTTCACATAACAAAGTTACTGCAAAGCTCACGTTTTCCTTCCCGTGTCCAAGATGCACGACTGAGAGAAGAACAAGCTGGACATAAAATATCTAGGACATAAAATAGACACAAACAAAGATTACAGCTACCTCTGGGAGAGAAATTAAGCTTGTATGAAGTGTTATGGCTAACATTTTCTGAGTGATACTGTTCTACGTGTTGGTACAGCACCATGCACAGGAGCATGGCTACGGCACATAAATGACAGTGTGGCACATGACAGTGCAGCCAGTCAGTCTTGGTCATCATTTCCAATCCACAAAAGGCCACACTATGTGTCCTCCTGTGGCTGTCTGGTGACTTATAAGGAGCTATGCTAATATTAGGGAAGGCTAAAAGTCAACCAGTGAACTCAAAAACCATCATGAAGATTGCTCCTCATGTTGTGCCAAGCTCTAAGATCCGAGGAACATTCCCAAAAGCAATGTGAATAGTTCTTTTGAGTTGTCAGCGTAGAGGTAATTGGGATGCAGCAGTGACTTACCACAAATAATTTCTGCTTACTGTGATCAACCTTGTTTATGGGTTTAGGCTGCTGCTTTTGTCTAACTTCTGTAAGATACAAACTGTATGCAAAAATCTTTCTGCTCTCAGAAATTTTTTGTCTGAACCACCCTACAATTGCAAACGGGGTGTTGTTATCAAAGCAGAAACAGCAGTGCATGAAGAGAATTTAGGTTTTCTTTTGATAAAATGAAGATTGCTAAAAAAAACTAGCACTCAGGTAATTGGTGTGATGTTTTCAGATGCTTGATACAACAGCTTCGAGAGGGAGGATGCCTGAAGAGGCATCTCCCAGACTGATGGAAGGACAGGAAAAGCAAAGGCATTGCTGTTTGAAAGGTAACTGTCTCCTTCCAGCAGAGAGTTCTGGCTCCACCGTCACTGGCCTTGCTTGGTCATCGCATTGTCTACGCATGAGGAGGAAGAGAGAGCAGGCAGGAGTCTGGCTATGAACTGCCTGCAGCGGCTGTGACCCACACCAAAGAGAGAATCAGAAAAGATATTTCCTTCTGCCAACGAACACCTAAAGGCTGTCCGAGATGTGCTCCCAATGTGTCTGTTTCATGTTGCCTTCCCCTCCCTACCTCAGGGGTTGAGTGCGTTGCAGGGTGGGCCCACACTGTCAGAGCGGCGGGTTGGGGTACAAGCCATCATTATTATGCAGGGCAGTGCTGTCGTTAGAGTGTGACCTTTTCTCATTTGTGCAGAAATATGTATCTAAATTAAATGCAGAACTGCTAATGAAACAATAATATTTACTACACACTTCACTACCTTGTCATAATTAAACATAATTGAGTTGTGTTCTAATTCTACCTAGAAGCATCCTGTGAAGAACAATGTCACAGAGTGGCTACAGAGGCCCTGGAATTCTCTCTGGCAAGCTATAATTAAATAAAGGTTTGGGATCTTTCTTTTCTAAATAAGCACATAACAATAGCCTCTGCGCTTGATAAAATAAGCAAAGATGAACAGCACAATTTGTTGCAATCCTAGAATTACTTGCACTGAGAAGCAGGTCTTATTAGATCAGGATGCAGGCACGGCAAATATTTCAGTCTTTGTCCTGAGAATGTCTAGCCCTGTCCCAAGAAGGACCCTTCCTGACCCATCTGATCAGTATGCTGAATTACATCAGCTGGGGCTGAGCAGTCTCTACAATTTATGCAAGCAAGAATATGGTATGGATAGGAAGAAAGAGGAATGAGACTGTCTTTTTCAGTCATTACATGCAATTAGATCTGATTATGCTTCACAGTCACCCAGCTGACGCTGGTGTAAAACCAGGCT
Organism: Syrrhaptes paradoxus; assembly: GCA_013400615.1. NCBI lineage: Eukaryota > Metazoa > Chordata > Aves > Pterocliformes > Pteroclidae > Syrrhaptes > Syrrhaptes paradoxus. Next base: position 154,766 of record VZTO01019034.1, read on the forward strand.
GCCCCAATTCTACCCCCTCTGTGCCTCCAGCTGTGTGACTGTCCTCTGTCCCTTGCACCAGCAATTGCTTGTAAAACTAATGAGTTCCTTCAACCAATATAATAATCTGAGAATTATAATCAACTGCTGCTTAATTACAAGGTCACCAATTGGGTATTTTAGTCTTCTCCTCAGTCCTTATGCTCCCCTAAAGGTAGTTTGTTCACTGTGGCAGGTGCCCTAAGGAAACATGCTTCTCTCCCAAAGAACCCTGGTGGAAGCGTAAGGGCTGTTACCTGGCCAAACAACCCAATAAAACTTCTTTCTCTTCTCTTCAGTGGCTAAGTTAGGAAGTCAGTTCTTATTTTCGAGTCTCGTATGAGAAATAGCGAGACTTAATTTAAAGACATCTTGTTCAGTCAGAAACATCTAAATGGTCATTGATTGTTTTTCCTTAGCTGGGTGTGAGAGTCTCTTTAAAAGCAGAAACTGTTTGTTATTTGTGCTCTGCCCCTGTTGCTAGACAGGCTACAGGGCTTGTGTCAACATCACTGGAATGAAAAATAAGAGTATGAAGAAGTTAAGCCTAAACTCTCACACTCCTGAAAACCCCAACCCTGATTCAGTCTTGAACATGAAATCAAGGGAGTTTTGACAGGGAGGAACTTGGTTCTGCTGGGCTATCAAACATTGCTGGTGCCAGTTTAAAACAGAAGACTTACCAACTGCTGTAGCATCCACTGAACATGCTTAAATGAGATTTCTTGGTGAGGAAACTTATTACAGAGTCTTTTAAGCTTCACAGAACTGTTATTTTTTAAGCATTACTGTAAAGAAACTTTATTTTGAGACTAGACTTCAACTTCATTTGATTTTCCCCCCATGTCACGGCAAAAATAATAGGCAGTCACTTCATGAGTCATTTGTTTATCTCAGTGCCTTTGAAGCATGGATGTGATCAAGGACATTAACATGTTTTCTGAAGCAGAAAAACATTAAATAACCCAAGACCTTTAGCAACCTCTAGCGATATCAACTAAGATGATACAATATCGCTCATCTAACGTGATCTTTTCTCTTGGGTTTCCAGGAGACGGCACCTAAAATCACAGGCTTATTCTAGATCTGTACTACTTCAAGTGCTGAAGTTGATTCAGTGCTAGAGTACGGCTCTGCTTCCACTCTCACACCCATAAAGAGGGGACAGTTGTCAGACATACCTGGCACCTTGAGGCTGCCACTGTTACACATATTATCAGATCTTCAAAAGACAAAAGTGCCCAAGACAATGACTGCTTCAGCAAGCCTGGCTACTTCATTTGTGTCTAAATGGGAAAGATAAACCTTTGAAAATTTCATCACATAACTGTCAGTTCATGGTGATTATTTTGTTTTTAATTCTTTTATGTTGACAATTTGCCAGACAGTTGAGAACTCCGAACACCAGGATTTAGTGGTAACAAAACTGTTGCAGACTGCTAAATTATTATACTAGGAAAGTCCAAACAGTAGCACCATGTAATCAGGATTCTGAAGCAGACGTCCAAATAAGCCATGATTTATTGTGTAATCAGATACTGCTCTACCTCATAAGGTCCCCAAACTCTCTACTACTATACATCACTGACCTTGTAATTAAGCGGTCTGCAGCTACCAGAGGCTAAAAGGATTTAATAACCTTCCAATTTAAGTCCACTATAGAATGAGCACATCGCACCTGGCTTGACTGGCAAAACAGGCTTCTTTATGCAAGCCAGGAAAAGGACTTGCTAACTCGAGCCAGCTTTACCGGTAGTTCAGAGCTCCCCTGTAACTCCGGCTGTACTGGCTCTCTGGAGCTAACACAAGTACTAAGAAGTCTGCCGTGCCCGAGTGCTCAGAAGGCACCAGCTGCAAGACTCTCCTCTCTTGATCTGATGTCATTTTACATATATGCTGTATGAAACTCCCTCTCTGGGGTAACAGCAGTCGGCAGGTTTTAGCCCTCAACAAGGTGGATGTTAAGTTTTGCTTCTGGAAGGCAAAATCCACACTGTCTGTCATCAACACTGGGGGTCCAGCAGTTTAAGTGGAGAATTTCACTTTTTCTTGGGACTCCTGCACACAATTTTTTTCTAAGTTAGGCACCCATCTCACACTACAGACAGAAGACAGAAATGCAAAATGCCTTTAAGCAGCTCTCTGCAAGATCATCCCTGTTCTTAAATCTACACAAGGTCTTATACCAGTCTTTACCCTGGAGCCTCAGACAACATTTTTACTATTGGAAAATCTGGCAGACCCTGAACCTGGCATGATGTGCTCATAGGCAGAAATGATGAGGGATGTATAGAACTCTTTATTCTACAGAATTCTCTAAACATCTCATGCTGGGCTAGATCAGAGTTACTCCTGTGGGTCAGAGAGGTGACAAAGACACATCTAAATAAGGCCAGGACAGTGTGCTGGTTTAAAGTCTCCAGATTCTTTTCACAGGACCATGTTAAAGAGCAGCTGAACCATGACTGATGGAAGCAAACTTCAGCTAGAGATGTGAAATACTTACTGTAACCCAGTTCCAGCTGAACTGGGTAACATACTCGCAGGTGTGGGTATCATTAACTTACTACCCATTTAGCAGTGTTTTTCAGTTTCCCATTACAGGCTGTATTGACCAGTGCTATGTACCTTCAAGNATACATCACTGACCTTGTAATTAAGCGGTCTGCAGCTACCAGAGGCTAAAAGGATTTAATAACCTTCCAATTTAAGTCCACTATAGAATGAGCACATCGCACCTGGCTTGACTGGCAAAACAGGCTTCTTTATGCAAGCCAGGAAAAGGACTTGCTAACTCGAGCCAGCTTTACCGGTAGTTCAGAGCTCCCCTGTAACTCCGGCTGTACCGGCTCTCTGGAGCTAACACAAGTACTAAGAAGTCTGCCGTGCCCGAGTGCTCAGAAGGCACCAGCTGCAAGACTCTCCTCTCTTGATCTGATGTCATTTTACATATATGCTGTATGAAACTCCCTCTCTGGGGTAACAGCAGTCGGCAGGTTTTAGCCCTCAACAAGGTGGATGTTAAGTTTTGCTTCTGGAAGGCAAAATCCACACTGTCTGTCATCAACACTGGGGGTCCAGCAGTTTAAGTGGAGAATTTCACTTTTTCTTGGGACTCCTGCACACAATTTTTTTCTAAGTTAGGCACCCATCTCACACTACAGACAGAAGACAGAAATGCAAAATGCCTTTAAGCAGCTCTCTGCAAGATCATCCCTGTTCTTAAATCTACACAAGGTCTTATACCAGTCTTTACCCTGGAGCCTCAGACAACATTTTTACTATTGGAAAATCTGGCAGACCCTGAACCTGGCATGATGTGCTCATAGGCAGAAATGATGAGGGATGTATAGAACTCTTTATTCTACAGAATTCTCTAAACATCTCATGCTGGGCTAGATCAGAGTTACTCCTGTGGGTCAGAGAGGTGACAAAGACACATCTAAATAAGGCCAGGACAGTGTGCTGGTTTAAAGTCTCCAGATTCTTTTCACAGGACCATGTTAAAGAGCAGCTGAACCATGACTGATGGAAGCAAACTTCAGCTAGAGATGTGAAATACTTACTGTAACCCAGTTCCAGCTGAACTGGGTAACATACTCGCAGGTGTGGGTATCATTAACTTACTACCCATTTAGCAGTGTTTTTCAGTTTCCCATTACAGGCTGTATTGACCAGTGCTATGTACCTTCAAGTAAAGAAAACTGCTACGTCCCTTCTTTCCTCCTATGCAAATGTCTGTTTATACAACTACTTTGCTCAGTACCTGGAGCCATACAGAACAGAAAGTGATTCTAATGAAGATGGAGTTACTGTTTTTCAATAAAAGCACAAGTAGTTGTAAAACATCAGTAAGATTCACTCTGATGTTGGCTTAGGGATAATTTGTTATTCAAACGACAAAGGTACTATGTTTATAAAGTACAGTTAGTGATCAATGGCACTACCTCTTTATCAGGCAGTTCTTGGCATTTCCATAATTTCTTCATGCAATAAGACTTGAGCTTTGCTTACTCAACATGAGCAGCGGAGGCTCAGAAATAGTCACAAATTATTGCTGATATCTTCCAGAAAGTATTTTAAAAGCAGTCTATCAGCTTCTTGTTCTTGATGAGCCATTTCAAATGTCAAAATATTGGGTCATATTTTTGAGTAATGGCTACAAAAATGTAATGTTATGAAATTTTTAACTCTGCATCTTCCATGATGGCCTCTGAATCAGTCATGGAAATGCAGGTCTAAAAAGGACTTCTATTTCTTTTTTTACTTTTTCTAGTTGCTTTACTTTTTTAATAGTTTCTATATCTATAAGCATTTTCTAGGTGACCTATAGATCATCAGAGAGCAAATTTAACAAAAGGATTGCTTTTAGTAATGACCTTTTACTCATCCCTTTGAAGTCATTCCAAACCCTGCATTGTCTCATAGCACAAACGGAAAATCACTGGAGCCTTATATCTACCCCTGCATTCAAGGGTCTGAAGACGTCACCAGCCATTCCAGCAGTGCATTCTAGAATTCCATCATATCGTTTAGGTGCCAACGTACAACACTTCAAATCTGACTGCAGCTATAGACAAGGAAAGAAAGACATTTGGAGGAGAAAACTGTTTCTTAAAATCATCAGTGGTTTGTAGAAAGAACTCTGTGAAATGCGCATTTAACAGATGTTACATTGTTATTTATGGACTAAGAAAAGTGTTAAAATCACAAACATTTACACCAAAGCTTCACTACAGTCCAGTCAAACAAGTTTTCCATTTACCATTTTCTTCACTTAAATTTGCACACCAGGCCCACTGGGCTTCATTAATTCTACTAGAACCCTAAAAAAGAACAATCTTATCCAACTATTAACAATGCTTTTGACTTCTCTTGTCACTATCTGAGACTTCTAAAGCACGTCAGAAGCAGCAGAAGTCACTGTATTGTATCACTATTGCTTATTTGTGGACAGGGAAGACAAAACTCACGTATCTAAGGATCTACCTAATTTCAGTTACGATCTACGAAAAGTCTCACTCTGATTTTAACTACAGTTGGATTTCTGCCTTAATGCACCACTAGGAGTCACAGAGCAATTCAATGGGAGAGACAGAAATAAGAGGACAGCTGACCCAATTCCCAGAGTCCATTCGAACCAAATGACCATGCGGCCCCCAGCTTGGTGCTTACAGAAACACACCAGCTGCTGCAGTTCGCCTCTGCAAACCATTCTCTAACTGCTTTTAAATGTGTCTTCGTTCATATTCAGGCCCAGTTGAAAAGGCCGCAGGGAAGGGAGTGACAGAAGAGTTGAGAAGCGTATAGACTTTGTGCCTCACAGCCTTCTCAGCAGCAGCAGTTATCAAATGACTCGGGAGCTTTTACTCCCGTGCTACGTGTTCATTCACTCAGCTTCCCTCAGGATGCACAGAGCGTGCCAGCTGGGCACATGTGAAGAGAAAGCCCCAAGAAGTTCACAGAAGCCATTTCCAAAAGCCAATACTACTCCTGGTCTCAGCATACACCTCGCCAGTCGTGTACATGCCTTTATTGTCCCATAAAGCCTGACATCCAATATCTGGCCTATAGAACAGCTTTAATTACAATCTCTGTCCCCACGTGGCAGCTGAATACCCACTGATTCTCACTTCATGCTGTTTGCTTGTAAACAAACCCATTAAGCACCAGTGGAGAAATCTGTTGTTATTACAATGACTATGAAAGTTATAAAGATGCAAATTACATAAAGGTCTTTGTCATTATGTAGCTGGTAGTACGATGTGAAAATCATCTTACTTGAACAAGTGGTTGTAGGGATCTTCTTCCTCCACCCCCAAGTCTCTTGGTTGTGCATCAAGCTTCATCTAAATGACTGTGAATGACGGACAGGGGAGCAGTTCTAAACTGAAGAGTCTATGAACTTCCCTCATATTAACCAGGTAATTCACTCAACCCTCCAAAGAAGGGACTTGCTGACCTGCAATATGCACATCTCAGCACTGTATTAGAGCTCTGGTGGCTTCTCTGGTTAGCCGAGTACAAGCTGTAGCATTTCCCAGTTGATTTCTAGCCACTAATCCACACCTCTGACACAGTGAAAGCTTGGATTTTAAGTAACAGCTTCCAGTTTCACTGGTGCCATTAGTGAAGGGTGCAAGTGATAGAAATAAAAAGCCCCTAACTGTTCTCTGCCACGTGCTTTGTTGACACAGTGGGACTAACAGACAGTACCAGAAACTGTAAACTGTATCACTACTATTTTCTAAGATTTTCCCATAAATGGTCCATACTGGAATTGGAGAGCAAAAACTCCAGTTGTTTTCATCCAGCTTTCTTATATGCCTGTCCTTACAAGGGGGAAGAAATCCTTGCCAGGACAAAATGTCTTCTTTCTTCCAAGTCCTTGTGAAGCACTGCAGCAAAACTTACAAATCAACCATAACCTAGCCCTGATTAGCTTGATGATGATCTACAGCTAACAAAACTCTTGAAATATCATATTTATGCCCAACACAACTGACATGATTACTCTATCTTCTCACTTGCTCAATCATTTCATACACCTGCAAGTGCATATTCATATGTATGGTTTAGGTAGGTGTATGGATATATACATAGGTGCCTATGTAGGTGTCTGTACATACACCTGCACTTCATTCTAACTCTCTTGGGATGCACAGTTTCAGTTTACTTCTGTGTATTACTTACCATAACAGGATTCTGATCTTCACTGTGGCGGTGCTACAGGACTCTCAAAAAGCAGTAGCCTAAAAGATAAAATGACTAATTTTACTGCAGGAAGAATTACACATGATGAACAAATTTAAGCCCTCACAAAATGAGTCCAAGTAACTTACTAACTACTAAGAACAATACAGTGACTAGAAAAAAAATCAGGAACAGTTCATTAGTAAAAAACACACACATAATGTATATGCATACTCACACAGAAACAATAGAAGGGAAGGGAACAATACTTGAACTGTTATCTGTTTCAACCAGATCAGCTGATATGACTGGTACCTGAAATTAATTTTGTAACACCAGATCCCCATTCAAAATTCCTCCCTACCTCTGATTCTAGGTTGCACACCATGAAGAATAGCTGCCCTTGATTGTTGTGTATAGTACGCACAAATGCAGCTGCCTCGCTGATGTGGTCCTGCCACCGGCCCCATTTCTCTTTATTATCTGACCAACATAGACAACCTGAAGGCAAATCACATTTGCACTGCATCCTTAAAGCAAGGCTTGAGGTCACTTTACTGAATAATTTCTACAAATGGACAGCTGTCTTTTACAGCAACTGAAAGCAACAATAAGAAATAAAATAATTTCATTTTAAAAGCTGCTACGGAAATATCTGAATTTCAAGAGGAAGATGTTCTACAGTCAGCCACAATGGCCAGTTCTAGGACTCTTCATTCTGCTTTTACTCCATCTCCTTATTTGTGTTCCCACTGCAGTCTCTGATCTCTAGCCATGGGGTATGCATAACGTATATTAAGCCTTCAGGAGCTTCTGAGCCTTGTGTCTTTGACATCTGAACAAGTAGGGACCAGCAGGTGGGATTTTCAAATATGCTCTGTGCTAACTGCTCCCAGTGAACTTGACAGGAGAACTGTCTGCAAGCTGAGGACTGGTGACTTTAAAATCCAAACCAGCATTTTCAAACACTTTGGGCCAAACACTAAACCTCTCATCAACTCTTCTCTCACTCACAAATTTGCTCCCTTTCACACCCAGTTATGGTTTCTCTATCACAATCAGGGTGTGTTAGCAGCAAGTGTAAGCGAACAGCATAGAGGAAACAAATTGGCACCTTACTCCTTTAATTGCTATGGGAAGTGGTGACCTCCTGTTTACAGACCTCCAACTGACTTTGCAAGTTACTTGCGTTGACAGTGTGAATCAGACTTACTTCTTAAAAGGAAGCTGGATGTCCACCATTTCTGTCGTACCAAATCAAATTTCTTTGAACCTCTTCTTGCTACATCATGCAATTCACCCCAGCTTAAAAACAGTATTTTGGCAAGGTATACCGAGCTGTAAATTTGCTTTGTCCAATGACTAATTCCCTGTTGGAAGTGAACAAGAATCTCTTGAGTGCTGTCATTAGCAGCTGTGGAAAAACAGCAGGCTGGGCAGCTGGGTTTTCTTGGTGCCTGGAGGCACAGGGTCTTGCTTGTTGCATTAAGTGACATTATTTGGTTTGAAAGATCCTGGACTGTGCCTGAAACAAGAGACAGGGCACAATGATACTCTTTCTGAAGATGGCCACTTTCTTCCCAAATCACAGGGTTCTCTTGACTAGAAAACTATAGAAATGACCCTGCATAAACACTGCAGAGATAATTACAAAATAAAGAAACATTACAGTGAATCCATCGAGATCTTTAATTCCAAACTGCCACCATCCCAGAAGGAACAAACTGTGAGTCAGACTGACTCTTAAGTATACAATTAAGCCTGTCAAGTTCTGACTCCATAATATGCTGTTTAATATTGAAAAGTCTGTCAGTAAACCAATACGTGGGATTAATGTCATAATACTTTGGGTTTGCTTCCTCATGAAACTACAAAACAATTTAGCTGATACAAGCAACATGTTATTCATACCCCTTTTGTCAACAGTTTTAATGCTATGTGGGATACTCTCCCTTCCTTCTAATAGAGTAGCCTTCCCTGGCATTTATGGACTTAAATTGGTGAGCGGAGCTGTGTGCATCCCATGTGGAATTTACTCAGTAATTCTATTAAGAGCCTCCCTGCACAGAAATTAATGTTCTCATCTCATTCAATACTCATCCTATTCATTATTTAAAACAGAAGACCTAATCTCTCCCTATATTAAGTTTCCTCAAAGGATTTTCTATTAGTTTCAAGGAATTCAAAAGATTAAGCTTCAACACTTCTGTGTTTCCAAAACTATAAAACTCTGGAGCTTACAGCTAGAGCAAAAGGCTTTGCCATGGCTGGAATTTTGGAGGAGGATGTCAACTGAAAGTCACTGAGCCTTCAAAAGAGGCCCTTCACTTTTGTTCCTGACTGTTTTCAGGTCACACTTCAGGTGACATTCAGCATTAGCCAGCAGAGCTTCTAATGATCTCAGGAGATTCTTTAGGCCAGTTCATTCACCGGGCTTTAACCAGCAGCTACCCCCAAAGGGCCTCAGAGCTTCTATCAGCGGCAAGTATTTCCCACCCCAGGTGCTTGCACATCACCCCTGTTTAGTTTTATATGGTATTTCCATCATCTGCTCAGACACAAAATGCCTGTTACCTCAAGGAAGTTTTACAGGCTACATGAGGATCCACATTACCTATAAGCATAGCTGATCCCCTGTTAAGTGCAGTGGTTTTAAGAGTATCCCCAGAATGCCTTCTGTCTTAGACTGTGGCACAGCACCCTGGAGAGCTGCTAAAATGCCAGGGTCCTACCCAGAAATGTGTTCTCAAGCCATGGTGACAGGTTGTTGGTTTCTGTTGCTACTTTCTGCTGAAGACAAAATTTAACTTAAACACTTAGATGGCATACAAAAGTGGTTTTGTGTTCATGACAATGGTAGGAAATGGGAAAGCAGACAAATATTGACTGCACTTGGTTGAAACTTTCCGAGTGCTAACAATAAAAGAATCCTGAAGTGCTTCAATACCACCAGCAATCTGTACTGCAGTTTTAGTCCTACAGATTGTCATCAGGATCACTCAGATTACCAAAGAATCACTAGCTCTTTATCTGTGACCCTGGTATGATCTGTTTTAGTAGTACAGTGTGGAAGAGTATCTTAAGTAGGCAGATGGGTTAAAGAGAGGGAGTCTTATTTCTAGTTGCAATAGTGTAATGCTTTCTGAAGCCTATAGCAGCAACATACCTATGTTTTAATATCTAATGCTATACATGCCATATTCTAATGTACTGCTTATGGAAGCCTATGCCAAGAAAGTACAGAATTGTAAGCCAAAAACTGCATAGTGTCATTCAGAATAAGAACCCATGGTATAAGCTTATTTAAATATAATCCATTACATTTTTTTTTCAGCTTTTCTTCCTTAGCTTAATAAATTACTTGCCTCTCTGCACTTACTCCACAGTGTTTGCTTAATAGAGAATACACAACCTTCTTTTTTTTTTAAGCAGAGAAAAACCTCATTTTCTCTATGCTATGTTACATAAAATTCAACATAATCTCTTCAGAGAAGGGAAAAATAGCAATTTCTGGCAGTCAACCATGGATACACAGAGGTCAGCAAATAGAAATCAGAGTTTTAAAATGCATTCAAAAATGCAGATTTCTGACACCAGAAAAAAAAAAAAAACAAAAAAAAAAACAAACCAAACACATCACCTGAATTACCTCACAGCTATTTGCATAAAGGGTCCAGAGGCAGCACAGTATAAGTACGGAGACACGAGCCATCCAAAGAGAACTTAGCAACAGTTCTATTGGATACTGTGTGCGTCTTGCAGAAAAAGGGCAACTTTGAAGCTCAGATGCGCAAACAGCTTTAAAGGACTGAACAATCTCTTGGCAGATGCATCAAGCAAAAATCTGAAACTACAAGCCAGGTAATTTATCAAATAATTTCCTTTTTAGCTGATTCTAACTTTCCTTCTTAACATTAATCTAAGCCAAATAGCCTATGTGATATTCTTAGGGCTGTTATCTAAGGACTTCATCAGAAGTGATAGAAACCTGCTAATAAGAGAGTTAATACACTCATTCTCTATCTTAAAAATTTGCAGAACTTTGTAAAATTGTGCATTTCTTTTATGTTCTGAAGATATAATTAATCTAAATGACTGCTACACCAGTATTAAAGATGTATTCCATCTACTGAAGGAACTCTGCTTACTGGAAAATAAATCAATGAGTAGTGTGTTAGGAATTCCAGTGCTAGTTAGAAGAAATAGAAAACCACTTGTTATCTGGGCAAGAGGTAATAGAGGATATGATTGTTATTAGTGTGTCTGTGAAAAAAATATGAGGTGCTTCCCCAGTGTGAGAGATCTCCCTGACCAATGGAGCATAGCTATCTTATTATACTGACAAATACACAGACACACAGCTACTTTAAATGTATAGAAATACACACTGAAAAACTGATGGACTATTAAAGTTGGGCTTTAACTAAAGGTGGAATGAAAGTGCTGCAAATCCCAGTATTATTTTAAAAGGAACCTTTAGCAAAGGGAATTGCCTGGTGGAGATTTTTAGTGCAGCTATGCGTGTGTGCCTCATGCGGGGCAACAGTAAACAGAGTTCAACAAGGAAATTATTTCTGCCTCTTGGCAGAAGGCAAAGCAAAATCACTGGCTTTCCGAACTATCTGTGCATCAGAAAGTTAGGTGTTTAAAATGTTCACATTTATTCTTCCAGAAAAATGAGCAAGTGCCTGGTTTCAATTATGAAGAATTTACAAATTATTTGAAGAATATAAAATAAACTGAGAGGTTAGTAACAGAAATGAGGAAGGACCCTCATAAAAGACTTCACTCCCCACAGCAGTGCTGTATTTCTTATTCAGTGTCTGGAAATATTGCAATTATTGCTAGGTTTGTCTGCTCCACACTCCTCCCCCGTTGTTCTCTCCCCCATGGAAGTTGCAGGAACCTTTGTCCCACAATGCCATCTATCCAGCTGCCACTGCTACTCCTCTGCCTGACCTTGGGTGGTGTTTGCCTCAACGAGGGGCAGTCCCTTCCAGATGGAAGTGTGAACATGGGAAGAAATCCCCTGGATGACATCCTGCAGAGATCTGAAAGCCTCATTCTTCAGTCTGTCCTCAAGAAAGCTGAAAAGGAAGAGATGAATAAAGGTATGTGTAACACTGGGGACTTCCACCTGGTGATGCTGGTGCAGTACTTGGCTGAGATCATAGATCGGTGTATAGTTCCCGGGTTCTAATGTATATATTTATTACTCTGAGGGGAAGGATAGGAGGTCTGCTGCAATACACTGACACAGAGCTCTCAAAAGGCACTTTCGTCTCCAAGATCTCCCCACTTAGGCAATGCTGTACTGTCACTGAGCAGCTGCTGCATAGTAAGAAGGTAGAAGCCTGTCACAGAAAACTTGCCTGTCTGGCAAGTACCTCCCTAGGGAAGTTCTAAGAGGACACGTGGAGGACATTCCCCAGCTGTGGACCCTGTACCTAATGTTAACTGGAGGTGGAAGTGCTGCCATTCACCTACTACCTCACCCCCCGGTTTCGGCATGCCAGCGAGGTGGCTTCTCTGTGGCTGGGGGCTGGGAATGCAGAGCCTGCTCTAGTGTCTGCTGCCTCCCAGCCTGCAGATGCATTGATTGCTCTCACTAGTCACCGCAGTGGCAGCAAGTCAGACGCAGGGATTGCAAGAAGCAGCACATAGGTGCCTGCCCCCAACAAGGAGCACAAAGCCCTGTTAGAGTGGAAAGAGGAGCTGGCCCCAAGCACCCATACAAAGAGCCTTCCTCCCTCTTCACATTAATGCGGAGCTGGTCATGTCCATCCAAGACCTGAAATATTACAAAGAGCTTAAGAATGCGTAAGAGATACTAATAGAGTTATGATCAGTAGCTTTCAAATGTCCACATCCCAGCTTCTACCTGAGTCTCAGTCCTAACCTTTCCTACTCTCATGCCCATTTCCAGCTCTTTCCCATACCCAACTTCTGCAGATTATTTCTTCCAACTGCTCATCATCTTTTACTCACCTCCCTTTACCTGAATCTGACACATTTACCTGAATCAACACATTAGGCTTTGTCATTGCATGTCTTCCCATTTGGCTGCAGCTAGCTCTTAATGTATCAATCCATCCTTGCTAAAAATATTCCAGAACTGTTTTGACAGATGCCATCCAGAGTGATCAAATTCAAGACCCTACAGTTAACTGTGCAATTAAATAGGCATAATGAGATTATGATCCTGAACCACAGAACTCCACAAATTCCCATTTCAACTTCCTTAGTGAGGATGATGGGGGCTCATTAACATTATTCTTTTCCTTGGACAGAATCAAATGCCCCTCTGCCAGAATGGCTTTCCAAAAGACAACAGCCTGGGAAAAAGTACCTAAGCGATCTGGAGAAGAGGCAGCATCCTGGAAAAAGAGATGTTGAGGAAGACACATCTTACGGAGACATTCAGAAGAGGCAGCATCCAGGGAAAAGAGAGATAGAACATGACCTTGATGGCTATCTGGAGCTGAAAAAGAGACAGCATCCTGGCAGAAGGTCATTGTGGGATCAGTATGCTGACACCCCTAGTGCACAGCTACCCTACTTCAATGAGTTATCCAAAAGACAGCATCCGGGAAGAAGGTATCTGATGGACAAGCACCAGCATCCTAGCAAAAGAGGCTGGAATGATGAGGTAGACCTAAATGACCAACATGGTGAGAAACACCACCACCCTGGAAAAAAGCACTGGAATTCTGACAGCCCAGATGATGCAGGTCCCTGCAACTTTCAGGAGTCCTTCGCCTGTAACAAAGGCAGCTTATTGCTTGATTTAATAGAAAATGTTAGCAAAGACAGGGTAGAAAAAAAACGTCAGCATCCAGGAAAGAGATCAGCATGGGAGACTGAAACAGAAGAATGAGAAAATTTTTGTGTATCATTTGCATTTGGTGAAGTCAATTGCCAGATCGCTAAAAAAATTCTGTTTACTCCCTTTTGGCTTCCTGCTGCTGACCTCTGCACTCATCTTGCAGTGCGTTAATGTTCCCCTTTAAGTTAGTGGCTTTGTCACACACCTAAAGTAAAGGAACTAAAGGACCCAGCTGAATGGGACAGGCAAGTAATGAGAGTCAATTCCCCCACTTCAGGAAGTTAAGAATGCTATTTCCTCACGTGCCCAGACCCCAGAATAAACCCACTATATGTGTCCAATTTTCTGTTCCCAGGTGACTAAAACAGGCTCTTAAATATCTGTTCTGATGCTACCAAAGTGGAATCATTATATGGTTTCCTCTCACATCAGTGAAATCAGTAAATAGAGAGGGAGAAGAAAGAACAATATATTCCAATTATTTCAAAATTAGATTGAATAGGTTTTCAGTTCTAAATGATACATTAATGAGATCTGAACCCCTGTGCACTACAACCTATCCAGACAGTGAGCATTAAACACAGAGCGATAGGAACTGTTCTAACTGGAACAGATTAGATGACTGACTTCGTAGTTTTGACTTGGAACTGGCACATAAAAACCCTTCTCATCTAAGAGGCTGCACAGTGCAAAGGGTTAATGCATCCCAGAGCATCTCAACCGCAAGTTGTGAACCTGACTGCGTGCACCCCATAGGAGAACTCCCACCCTGGTGTGTCCACATTTCAGTCATGCCACGTGAAATCATGCCTTCTCCTCAGACATTTAAAAACGAAACAAGCAGACATCATTTTCTTCCAATAAGGATTTCTGATTACTCCCCTCTCAAAGGAATGCTTTTACTTCCCACGGTCAGACTCCCAAAAGTGGTTATGTGATATAAATTATTCAATAAACATCAGCACTCAACTCTGGGCGTCCTTATTGGTTGTGCAAACATACTGTAATGGAATGAAAAACATAAAACCAACTCAAGATAAAAATAAATAAATAAACACCAAAGGGTATTTTTCTAGGCACAACCTTCTTGCATGCTGGTGGTTAGCACACATTTATACATTAAACTGGTTTGCTGCTGAAGTGGAAGGATGATTTGCATATACATTCCCTTTTTAAATCTTCTACCTATATGACACACAAAGTTATGGATCTGGGCTAAACTCACAGCAACTTTGTCAGTCGGTTCACAGGGAAGTCTGATTTCCTGATCACAGGTCTAAACAATAGATTTACTGATTTTTGCAATTAACGCAGTTATTGAGTGCATTAAGTTATTCACATCATTTCTTACATGTGAATGAAAAATTAGCACATTTTCTGGACATTCATCCTTCTCAATACCACCAAGACACTCAAATGCCTTGAGTGTTCCTTTTAAATACGGTTGTTTCCCCACTCGCTGCCTCAGAGCACTTCCTCAGTTATAGAAGTTACTTTTGCCATATGGTTTAGTTACCCTGAAGAAGAATAATTAATAATCTCAGTGAAGTTAGATGCTCCCAGGCTGATCAACACGGTCTATCAAACAATTTCTAACTTTGGAGATAATATGCTGTTTAATGTGTGTGACACTGGGAGACCTCTGCCATGGGCAGGTGTTTTCTAATTAACAGGTGCTGAAGACATGCTCAGAGGGGGTAGCTGGGAACATTCCACACACTTCAAATTCCTTCAGCACACTTTCTGTATATGATGCCTTTTAAAAACAGGAAAGAAAAAAATTATCAAGTGGGTAAACATGGGCAACAGCAAAAATGCATCACAGTTCTGCAAGACAAGGATACTGCTGTGGCTGCTGCAGGAAAGCCAAGGTGGGGAAGGGGAGAAGTGTGAAAGCCCAAGGTCAAAGTTTTTAATATGCAGCTACAAACAGCTGGTTCGAGCTATTAGGTTACTGCCTATAAAATCTACCTTTTTGAGTAAATCTCAGATGCACTTTATTATCAATAAACTGGTCACTTATTACAGAGGGAAGTGCATGCTTTCCTCTTAGTGTGGCCAGTGAAAAGCCACAGAAGATGGATTTTACATAAGTCTTTTTTTCCCATCTTCTGTATTTTAGGTTCTGAGTGCTCCAGCATTTTCAGAGATGCCAAGTTCTGCCAGGGGCTAGTCATCTGTTTAAAAGCAAGGCTATTGTATTTTTTAAGGAATTATTTCTATTGGGTTTGAGTTGTTTTGTTTTGCTGGGTTTTTTGGTGTTTGTTTCGGGTTTTTTCCTAAAGCCAAGCCTGAGCTGACAGCACTTTACAGTAAATCAGATTTATCATGTCATTATTATCATGCCTGCAGTTTTAAAAATTTACCTCAGTTTGGAGCTGCTGAAAATTCATTTGCCTGGCTGAGAGAGGCACAATGTAACCGATACTGGGAGAGCTATGACCCATTTCAACTACTTAAAAACAAACAAACAAAGAAACAAACATTGTTACTCCAGCAAAAGGTCTCTGGAAAATTACAGGAACACTCTCAGGGACTCCTGGACAGGGTGGGACCACATGTGAAAGATCCCCTCCCAAGCTGTGTGGGCCAGTAGTCAGTTTAAGGGACAGGCACAGATTTCCATTCCTAGAAGGATGGCTCCTAAGGGCTGGTCCTTATGGCTAAGGGACTAACAAGAAAAGAACCAGCTTCTGCCTCTTTTAACAGTCAGTATAGTGCAACCTCCTAGCAACATGAACTACACAATATATACTACTTAGTTATAAGGTAAGAATTTGTTAATTGCACATCTAATCTTATTTTTATTGTGTACCTTCCCCTCACTGTCATCTCTTATTAGAATTTAACATCCGTGCAAACATCTACACGTTACTAGCTTTGCTCAGTCACACACATAAATGAACTCACACATGTTGCAGAACAGGGCCTTCACGTTGCAAAGTTCCTTGATGAAGTGCACTATCTGTCCTTTAGACAGTCTGTGGCTCTTCAGGAATGATATATCAACAGCAGACTTGGTCCAAAGTCATGGAAGTCAGTGGAAAAATCTCCCTTTTCCTCTGCAGCATCTGGATTGGGTTCAGAGGGTAAAGCTGCACACTGGCCCTCATATGGCATCACTGTCACGCACCAGCTTATTTCCAGTTTTAGTTGAGACTAAAACAACTATGCATGGATGAATTCTTTGTTTGCTGTGGTTTTACGTTTCTGGCACATTACCAGTTATTGAGACATAAGTGAGTTTGATTCCTAAAGAGCAACTTTTACAAGTGTCTTCAAAATGAGCTTTGTTTTCAATGGGAGGGGAAAGTTTATGTGAACAAGATGTAGAATTAATATTTCCTGTAACTATTTTCACCTCCTCTCACCATTACTGTTCTGTGTGCCCTCCCACATGCTTATCAGCCTTGACCTCTTCGCTGACCCACTGTAATTAGCACGGGCTGAGCATTTCCAAGGGACATGTGGCCCCAACAAGCCCCTCTATTACTACTTTTAATGACTCATTAGTTGGAGAAAGTTTGAAAAGATCATCACCATAGCTGAAGCAGAGTCACTGCATGCCTGCGTAACTTAACCAGCCAGCTGCAATTTTAAAGCATCAGTCAGGACTTTGCTATGAATAAAAAATAGGATCAAAAGCAGCCAAGTGGAGAAGCACTGCAGAAGGGGTGAGCCTGGGCGAAGTCTAGGCTGCACAGAGACATGACACAAACGATGCAGACAGGGAAATCCTTCTGTTTTTAGGAAACGGATATGTAAACTATCTGTGTTAGAGTGCAGAATTCCCGCTGTCCCTCCCAAGAAGAACAGCATGAACTCACCACTCCTATAGGATAATAAGGAAGGATTCAGGTTGAACACACAGATGGGGAAGTTCCTTGAGAAAACTCAGTTATCTCCCTGCCTTGAGATTACTTTTAGACCCATGTGAAGACATTTGTGCTTTGTTTTCCTTGATGAAACCACTGCATCTTAAAAGTCCTAAGGAAACCAAGGAAAGGGCATTTATCAGTCATCTGCCAATTCACTTTGCTTACACGAGATGAAGGAGCACAGGCTGAAGGAGGGTAAAGCAGACCCAAAATCTTATTAGGTCACAAATTCCACTGGCATGCTGGAGCATAATATTGGTTCCCGACAGAGATGGGGCATGTCAGATAACTAATATAACGGAATGATTGCCAAAAGGCAAAGACAGCTCTTGAGTATATTTCAGATGCTTTGGTTTGAACTGACACATTGGCACAGGAGTGTTGAGTGACTGGAGGAACACTTATTTATTCACAGCTAACATACAGTGCACCTTCCTTAAAAAGAGGGAAAATCTGGACTTAATAAATCACATAAATACTCCTGCAAAATGGGATGGAGGTAAACCACGATCCAACTTGCCCTATCAAAGGGTTAGTTCCTTGCCGTCTTCTCTCTGGAATGGATATCACAACTGAATACAACTGAGTGTGATGCAGCATAGCCACTTCCATAGCTGATTGGTATAGGGAAAGCGTGGGATTATGACTGGGAAAACTAGGGAAAGTGACCTGCTTTGAAGAGGTTACCTGAAATTGGGTTGCTGTTTTAAACTCATTTTCACAGAGAAGCATATGTTTACAGCATAAGCTCCCTCCTGATTCTGAAGCTGGTACTGATGAGCAGGGTGCCTGCAGAAGCTATTGTAAAAAGAGGAGAGGGAAGAGGAGAGAGAAAAGCCAAGACAGATGCACAATACAGTAAGACTTTATGAAAGGCTCTCTGAGCCAAAGCAGTCAAGACAAAAAGCACACCCCTTGAACAAGCAGGTGGTATTGAAGAAGACAGCAACCGCCCTACAAAAAATCATAAGTAATTCACCGTCAAACACCCACTGCTCAGGGTATTCTGCTTATTGATTTCAGACATGCCGCTTTCTAGATGGGAATTGGTTGCTGTACAAATGCGTAGGGGAAACAGAAGACAAGAGAGGGTACAGGAGACAGCACCCAAATACTGGTGTGCTTGAAATCTGACATAAGCCCCGAACATTGTGGCGTCTGGATCCTACAGTTAAAACATTAAATAAAATGTAAACACAAAGGAATTCTGCATCTTCCTGTTTCTCCCCTTTATACTTCACCTACTCTACATAAAGGTGGTGCCATTCCATAGCACTCAGGACCAATACGCCAGATTCTTCAGCAGTGTTAAGGGCCCAGATAAACTCATGCAGATGGCTGGCCTGCCAGTACCGAGGCAGTGAACAGGCAAACCAGATGAACAGGGCTCAACAAGTTGTCAGCTGCAGTTCTTACAAACCATCATGCTGTCAGTTCTGATTGATGAGTCTGGAAACACAGGAAAAATTATGGGTTTGGCAGGGAAACTTAGCTTCTATCCTCTCTACACAGATTAATTAAACACATTTGTTTTGTATCAAAATGTTTACTACAAGCAACTTGAGTATATTGAATATACAAATTTCGTTAAAAGGAACAGTGATATGCAAATTTGTTAGTTCTCAGAACAAAATTAAAAATACAGAAAATGTTGGTTTAGATCCACTTAAACAAACAAATAAAAAAGCTTTTCTCATATAAATTAAAATCAAAGATCATTTTATGTTGTAGGAAAAATTTTGTGCTACCCATTTCAATGCTAGGAGGTTTAAAATTATTTTTTTTTTAAATTTACTATTCAATTATAAAGTTGAATTTAGGCCAATTTTAAACACAGCATCAATTTAAATTATCTAGCTGTTTAGTTCAGGGAGTACTTAGGAAGAACATTCTGACTTTCCAAAGAACATTCTGATTTTCCACTCTGCTTCCACCCCAAAGTCTATATTGAACTCAACATTGTTAACTTTCAGATATTTTAAACTATTTTTTCAGTGAGTAAGCCATATTTGTGCAAAAAATATTTCACTGCATTCCTTGAGAAGGAGACAGGCATCACCAAGAATTACTTCTAGTCTACATTTACCTCTCCTGTGCTGGGATCTCATTGCACTATCTACCATTCCAAAAGGCACTGAAGATATTACAAGAAGTTGAAGAGCACACATGAACCTAACTGGAATACATTTCTGAAAGGACTGTGCCATGGCTACGGGGCTTACTGTCTCCCTCTTCTCAGCTTCTCACTCCAGTCTCTCCTCTTGGACATTACTACCAATGACCAACTTAGCAACTGACCAGGTCCTAAAATTCACTGTTGTAAGTTATTACAAAAGCTCACAATCATGTTTTCCAACTCATTTACTCAGTGTTTGCAAAGACCTTGAGTGTGGCCGAGTAGGAGTTCTTCCATACTGGGTGTGGGGTTTTGCAGGCTGAGGTTTGCATTCCACTGGCAGAATGGGGCAGTACATGCCTGGCTGCTTCTTGAGCAAGTGTTTGGAATTCATTCCTCTCCTGTGCTGTTGCTCTTTTACATTGATTCACAACGGTAAGCCATTAGTGATTCAAATTCAGCCCCCACAGTGTCTCTAGCATTTCAAGAAGGTTTAATTTGTCCCCAGATACCTCTCTTCCTATTGCAGCTAGCTGGATGAAGACAAATGAATTTTTGAAGAAGTGTAAACTGGATTGCTTTGGACTGACCTGGGTTTTTTCATTTTGTGAACACTCCGTGTGGGAAAGCGTGATGAGCCTGACTAAGCGACAAGCAGCCGAAGTCTATTCTCATTTACACCATCCATCACAAACCTAGATCATGCTGCACCTCTGTAAAAGGGTGTGGGGCCCTCAAGGACGCAGGAGCTCAAATTTCCCTTTGGGAGCAAAACCTCACCATTCAACATATAACTACACCTGACATGCTAACTTTGTAGTATCATTCCTGTAATTCTGAGAGACTCCCAATAAGAGACTCTAGTACCTTGATAAAGATCCAAATCATATTACACGGGTACAATCACTTAATGCAGAAGTTGTTCCTCAGGAAGTGCTAAAGGACATTTATATTCAGAAACACACAAACAAAGGGCATTTTTATTTCAAAATGTTGAATGAAATGTCTCTTTTTCAAGAGTGAGTAATGCAATATGGTGTTTTATCAGTAATTCCAAAAGATTTGTTTGGTGAGATGCGTTCTCATAGTCTGCGGTCAAATGCAGAACACTTAAGTAACTAAAGATTCAGCAAAACATTTGATTTCTAGTGCACATCCCAACATGTTATCATCCTTGTCACAACTCACTGTAGGTAGTCCTTCTCACTGTATTTTTTGTGTCCCAACAGCAGGGTATTAGACTTCAATCGCTGTATTTACCACTTTAATAAGCCTTTAAGGCTTTCCTTTTGAAAATGAGCAGTTACTGAAGCTGTAGAGAAAGGCAGGTTTAAGGAAAGAACTTGCTGTTCAGTACAGTCTCGCTTTTCCTTATACCTGATTCTTGCTACTTCTGAATGACAGGAGAGGACCGAGCTGCCTGGCTCATCAGGGCCACACAGCTCAACAGGCAGGACTATCCTTCCTGCTGCAGGAGAAAAAAAAAATTTAACGCAACTAGTTAAGCAGCCCCGTGTGCTGCGAAATCCACTGCAAAGGCCCGCAGCAGCACTCCGGTTGCTCTCAGACGCGCTTGGTGTGCCATCTAGTGACAGGCTCCCCACCTACCCCTTTCCTTGTCCCTTCCCTACACCCACTAAACGAACAAAGCACATGAAAAACAAACAAAAGTGGAATGCCTACAGAAACTCCCCTACAAGCCCTGCATCTGTCTTTCCTTCACTTATTCCCACTATTGCCCTTCTCATGCTCACTGCTCTCCCACCCAAGCTCTTACAGCTCTTCTTACAGCTCTTCTAGAGACGCTTGTATTGCTGGAGCATTCTTTCACTGGCTCAGTGAGTTAGAAACCACTGGCCTCAACAGAGGTCTGGACAAAAGGAGCAAGGTAACAACAAAAGGAGAGGTAGTTGGTTCCACCTGAGAAATGGGGTCTGTGTTTTGCATGCTGAATAGGAAGGTGAGTGTAACTGAGGTTCTACATTATTTCCACAGCTTCCCACTTCTCTATTCATAACTGAATCAAGACTGCATGGTTTTGGAGAACAGAGCATAATGGTTCTTAATAGCAAACTGTACATGTGAAAAATAAGAGAGTTTGACTGTTTATAATATTCATTTACTCCTATGGTTAAATCAGTTTGGTTTTAAGACTTCAATATCCCATCATATTTTTGCTGGATGATGGAACTATACATACAAAACAGGTTAAATTAATTGGTGATGTGACAAAGTGCTGAGAGTGGTCATGTAAGAGTCAGCCCACAAAGACCAGATCGCAGGAATGAGACCAAAATTTAGAACGGCTACGAAACCCATCTTGTGAATGAATCCCTTACCCCATCTGGGACCATCTGATACCCTTTAGCTGGGATTTGAAGGCCCTAGGAGATGGGCATCTAGTTATAATCCATGCCCTGGAAAACACTCTCTTCTTACCCCCCTTGCCTCGATCCCTGTTGAAAATGTTTTAAAAGACTTAATCGCCAGGATGAAAGTGCAGTCTACCAACAGTGACAATCCACCTTTAATGGAAAGGACGCAAGTTTAAATAGCATTGTCACGTAAGAAAATCTCTGCCTCCCAGAGCCTGTAGTTCTAACAGATGAATCAGAAGCACGGTTACACACTGCTGGTACTTCCTCTGGACACTGCGGCACGTGGAACAGCGCAGATTTCTGCCAGTGAGACTCAGCAGACACAGCACCAGAGAGGGGACAGGGAAGAGCTTCTGTCACTGATTTACACAACGATCCGTCAGGCTGCAAGGGCAGGCAGCGATGGGATTCCTGGCCTCTACCTGTGGCTCTGTGGGCAGCAGGTCACCGGTGCTGTGGTTTACAGTCCGGGACCACTCTATTCTGAATGCCTGGGCAGGCTGAGCAAGGGAACAGCCTTGTCGCTGATGGCAACGCTGCTCCTCCTCCCGGCACGCTCAGGAAGGACACACAGCACCGGCAGCCGCCCGGAGCAGCGGGAGGCCACAGGGGCCGGCCCCCGCCCCGAGCGTGGCAACGCCGCCCCGCTCCTGAGGGGACCCTTCACCTCCTGAGGGGACCTGTCACCTCCTGAGGGGACCCGTCACCTCCTGAGGGGATCCCGTCACCGCCTCTCCCGCACGCACCTGCGAGCCGCGGGCCGCTGCAGCAGGCCGCCGAGGAGGGCCTGTTCCGGGGCAGCTGAAACAAGGGGCCGGCCGCCGCACTTCCCCCGGGGGAGGCCCTCGCCCACGCCCAGGCTTCCCTCCCCCTCACCGCCTGCCGGCCTCGCCCTCCATCGATAGCTCTGCGCTCGGCAGCGCACGCCTTAGCTGGGCCTGGCGTCTCCCCGTGGTCCCGGATGAGCCCTCCCTGTCCCCACCCTTCCCGCCCATCGATATCTCGGCGCTCGCCCCGCCCTCCGCCGGGCTCTCCCGCTCCGGGCAGCTGGGACTCGGGCGGGCGGGAGCGCTGCAGGCCGCGGCCCCGCGCTGTGGAGACACGCGCCTCCTGCCTCCGTGCTGAGGTGAGGTGAGGTGAGGCGAGGCCCGGCCGCTGCCCCGGCGCTGGCGGCCCCTCGGGCGGGGCGGGAGCACCCCGCGGCCGCTCCTCCGGCCGTCGGCGCGAGCGCTAGGCTCCACCCCTCTCCCTGCGTGC
>VZTO01019034.1:177992-204946 GCA_013400615.1 Syrrhaptes paradoxus
GCCGCCGAGCTGGGCGGTGCCGGGCTCGGGGTTCCGTGCCTGTGGCTCGCCTCCGTCCGCCCCCGTGCAGGCTCTGCGGGCGCAGGCGGGCGCTGCCGGCCGAGCGGTGNGCCGCCCCGCGCCACCGCTGAGGGGGGAGCCCGCGCCGCCCCCCGCCCCGCCATGGCGTCCGGCTGCCCGCCGCCCTTCGGCGACCCGGGGGAGATGCGGGAGGGGTTCCTGTGCCCGCTGTGCCTGAAGGACCTGCAGTCGTTCTACCAGCTCCAGGCGCACTACGAGGAGGAGCACTCGGGCGAGGACAGGGACGTCAAGGGGCAGCTCAAAAGTAAGAGGCGCGGCGGCTGGTGTAACGCGCTCGCCTTTGCCGCCTGAATCCCTGCGGCAGAGGCAGCTTGCTCTGTGAGCTCTCTCGACATGTCGAAGAATGCTGAAATATTAATTAAAGTGAGCTGCGAGGGAGGGGTTCCGTTAGTCTGTAAATTACCTGAGGCCGAAGTGTAATTTTTACATTATTCCCAATAGTTTCAATAAGTAAATTCTGAAGTAGGCATGTAGGAGACATCACTTTTCAAATGCCTGGTTTTATGCATGTTTTTTATTATTGGCCTTTTGAGGTTTTTTTTGTAGCATCATTAATGCAGAATTAAGGTATTATCAGTATGATGTCCCAGAATGCTGTTAAGTGGATCCCATTGTTTCAAACAGCTTACTGTTTGACAGTGAAGTTGCTGAATGGAGTGTCTAAAACTACTGTTTTGTTGTAAGGACCTTAGTGCTACTTTACGATAGCTAACAAAGAGCATTTCATGTCATCTGTGATTCTCCGAACCGCATTCTGGTTCTAAACAGAACATGTTGAGAATGAACTTGTCCTTAAGGAAAGACTTACGCTAAAAGATGAGGAATATTCCATTCTGGTTTCATGTGACAAATATTCTGTCACTGCCGGCCACCTTTGATAACTTGGGTTTATCTTTTTCAGATCTAGTTCAGAAGGCCAAAAGAGCAAAGAAGAAACTGCTGAAACGCGAAGGAGATGACAGAACTGATTCTGGATCTCAGGAACGATATGAGTCATTCAGCTATGGTGGAGTAGATCCATACATGTGGGAGCCCCAGGAAGTAGGTAGGAGAGCTAGAATGTGGTACGCAGTGGGGATAACTTTTCATCCTAATTGGGAAAGCGCTACAGTATTGCTGAAGTTGCAGGGAATTGTGACCCTATTGCATTTGATTTGCTGTAGCATAGGGTTATGGTTTGCATATTGATTTTGTGCAGCCTGTGTGGGGTGGTGGGGGAAAAGGCAGATAATGGAAAAAAAATGTATAGAATCAGTACCCCAGCTAACCTTGAGAGCAGGAGAGCTGTTTGTTATGTCTTTGTGCCTGAGCTCTTCAGGTCTTCTGGATACGTGTTAACCTCTGTGCATCCAGCTTCGTTGAGGTGTTCTGCAGCTATCTTGTGGCTTTTTACAAAACAGATAACCCACTAATTAACAGTCAAGCTATAGCTGTATAAAATCTCCAGCTTTTGGGCTGCTCTTCAAATAGTTGTTAGCTTACACGTCTGACAAAAAGCTTGTGTGTTGATTTAAACTCTCAGCTTTTTCCTTGGATTTGGGGTGTAGATTATCTCTTATTAAAAAGAGGTTTACTTAAAAAAATGCCAAACAAACGAAAAACCTTAAAACAAACAAAAAAACCCCAACCTTAGACCCACCTGAATATAAATCTACACTTGTAGAATTTCAAGGATAAGTTGACTGAGCCTGTCACTACTGCTACCGGAAATTGCCTCTTCCTAGTGGTGAAATATTAGAGTTATTTCAGGGGGAGGAAGCAGCACTGTCTCTGGTGAATCCTGGGAAAGTTTCACCTGTGCTGCTGACAGACTAGGGCTTAGTCCTTCGGGTCTGTAGACTCTCAGTTCTGTAGATTATTATCCTTTTGACTTTGTAACTAATACAGCAGCAATCGTTATATAAATATTAGCTAAGAATCCATGTAGGCAGTGAACGAGCAGAAGGTTTATGAACATTAGGGAAGTGAGAACTGATCGGAGTGGAGAAGATAAACCTGATAGTTTTTAGGATGGGATTTGGTGGGTTTGTGAAAGGGACTGTGTGATGTCTCCAAAGCAGTGGTGGAATACACTTACCCAGAGGGCCCCTTTCATTCCTTTGAATTCAGCTTTGGAGGTTTTTGTTATTTCGTTAGCATGAGGAAGTGAGATTCTTACACTTACGTAGGTAGTATCAAAAAGCAACATCCGATTTTGTGTTCTACCAGACAGAAAAAATATCTTTTTAAAAAATTTAAGTTTGGTTTTTAATATCTGGCTCATCTTACTTAGAAAAGGATCGAAACTTAAACTTGAAACCAAAGTTGTTTGGTATGAATTGTGCATTTCTTAAATAGATGCTCTGTTGTTCTGTTGTATAGTTGTTGATCAGTTTTCTGTAAATCTCAACTGTCGTCAAGGGTTTGATTTAGACCCCTAAAGGTGGAAGGATGATGATAAGTCTGAAAGAGAAATTGCTGTTGCATAGACTTCCAGTAATCATTGGACCTGCCTCTTCCCTTTGTTCAGCATGTAGCCAGGAAACTGAAGGGAGTTGGTTTTGAGAATACTGCTACTTGATAATAGCTTGCTAAATGTAACTGAGGGATGAGGAGGGGGGAAAAACTAATTGTTGCAGATGTTCTCTTTAACACTTTATTGCTAGCCTGGAGATGAGGCTTTAACCTGCATGTTTGATTTTGAGCAGCACTGTGAAAATGCAGAGTTCTAATGTGTCTTTAAAATTCCATGTGAACAGGAGAAATAAATGGTGAAAAGACAGCTGTCTTTTAAGAGGCATTTAAATGCATTTTAATCCATACAGAACACCTGGGTGACTATGAAAACTTTCTGCTATCTCTGCAGGTGCTATGAGAAGCCACCTTTCTGATTTCAAGAAACACCGAGCAGCCAGGATTGATCACTATGTAGTTGAAGTCAATAAGTTAATAATCAGGTTAGAAAAGGTAAATTTGCTGCTTTTTGATATTCCAGCCTTCTGAATGTCTTCTAGATTAAAAAAAAATCCTATTTGAGTATGAAGTGTGCCCATCTATCTAGCAGTGCACTTTATAAAGGATACTAAACTATTACTTTCTTCACACATTACTAGTTTCCTTTTTTATCCTTGAGTACTGTGCTTGGTCTCTTACCCTGTACTGTTGATATGATTTCTGTTTCTATGCACTATTTTCAGGCTGAAGATGCAATTTCCATGTGGTTCAAGAACTATCTGTTTTCCTGTATAGTTCCTCCATCTATTACTTTACTGAATAATTCCCTAATGTTTTTGTCATGATCCTTCCAGCTTCTCATCTTCACAGTCTACCAATGATATGCTTACATTTTGGCTCAGATGCAGTAATGTTGGATGCTGTAAGGATTATGTCCAAAATGTTGGGGTTTGTACAGGTTTGGCAGTCATTGCTTAGCACTACTTACATGAATATGGTGTTAAAAATAAATAGGAAAGCTGCAGGAATCTGGTGTAAAACAGGCTGAGACTCCTTTAAAAATGCCAGACTTCCTTTTCTAGTTGGGCTGAGTTGTACTGGTTTTGGTATTTTTTTTTTTTTCTTGGAAAAGTAACATGTTATTGAATATGTTGTTTATCTTCTAGCTTACATCGTTTGACAGAGCAAACACTGAGTCAGCTAAAATAAGAGGTTGGTATCAGCTTACTTCAGACTATTTGCTTCTATAGGTTAACCAGCTGAGGACCTGAGTCAATATCTTATGTTGTGTGTATTCCCTCCCCTCTTGTCCGATCGCAGCTATAGAGAAGTCTGTTGTGCCTTGGGTCAGTGATCAGGATGTTCCGTTCTGCCCAGATTGTGGCAGTAAGTTCAGTATTCGAAACAGACGTCACCACTGCCGCCTTTGTGGGTCTATTATGTGTAAGAAGTGCATGGAACTTGTCAGTCTTCCTTTGGCAAGTGAGTACAGTGTGTGGTGTTAATTTCTCCTTTCCTTAGCTCACTCAGGGTGCTAACTGCATCCTGGCTTTTTGCTGTTAGAAATATAATACTCTGCCTGTGTGGAAAAACTGGTCCTTAATGTGTCTGTGTGAAATTGAACGATGCTTGTCTGTGAAACAGAGTAAGAATCATTTCTCCATTCTTTGTCTCTGTTCCTTCTTCAGATTCAGAAGTGTTGCAAAACACTGAAAAAGTTACTAATAGTAGTAGTATATACAACTAGTAAATACACTAGTAAACATAATTAATATTTAGTGTCTTATTCTACTGAGTACCGTAACTGTGAAGGTATTAACTTCAGTAACTATAACAGCCAAGGTTCTTGATGCTTAAAACTCTTGTGAATATTTCCAGTCTTGCCCATGGTTGTCCAAATGCTGATATTAAGGAAATTCATCCACAAGCCTTTAAGGAACCCCTCAAACTTTAATTTCCTGATCTACTGCATTGGAGAGGAGACTGTATTTTCTGTGGAAGTAAATTACTTTAACTGTGCTTTTTGGAGCATTCAAAGTTGCAAGCCCCAACGTGAGAATCCTTCTACGCATAAGCGAAATAGGTGGTTCTCAGCCGTCTGCTCTGTAGCTGCTTTTAGAATGGAGCAGGATTTGTGATGAAGACCCAGATTCTGACTTGCAGTCTTTGTTGTCATGGGTTCCCTGCATGTCTTTCAGCACACTGTTTCAACTTGGTTTTCTCATATTACCTGAATGTAAACTTTCTGTCAAAGTGCAATTCCTTTGTGTTAGTAAAATCTGTTGGCTCCTCCAGTCATTGTAAAATTACCTGTGCATAATTTCTAGGCAAACTCACTACTGCCAGCAAAGAGGCCTTGGGTTCTCATACTAGCCCGAACTCCTCACCTAACAGTGTCCATGGCTCGCGCCGTGGCAGCATTAGCAGCATCAGCAGCGTGAGCTCGGTTCTGGACGAGAAGGATGATGACCGAATCCGTTGTTGCCGGCACTGCAAAGATACCCTTTTGAAAAGAGAACAACAGATTGATGAGAAAGAATACACTCCGGAGATTGTGAAACTCTATGAGGTAAATCGGATTCTGCTGCTTTCGTCCTCAGTGTATGTATCTGCAGTTGTCACTATATGACTTTTGGCTTGTTATCTCATGTCCGACCTCTAACTTTGACTTAATACTTGTGTATGGTAATACGCTTGTGTTAGAATAGACTCTGTTGTGTTTTTATGCCGTGTAAGAAATCTGAAATGATGGAACCAGTTGCCATATAGTGCTGATATCCTACAGGAATTTCAGATGTCATTTTAACATGCATCTTCATCCTCATCATCTGGAACTAATAGTACTGAGATGCTTCTCCAGATGGAGAACTATGTCAGGTGGGATACCTCAGAAGAGTTCTTGTTTGAACCAGTGATATGCTGTGTGCTTTTTTGATGGGCTGCACTGGAACTATAGGACTTGATGTCAGCACTGCTTGTCCTCACACTGATGGTGAATGCTTTTTTGAACCATGTATATCCATCAACAGCGTGTGGCTGGACCATTGTGTTCAAATGTGCTGTGAAAGCAGGCACTGATAGTCATCGGGTATCTTTTCAGTAGAGTCTGCAGCCCCCCCCAGGTTAGTATTAACAAGAGTTTCTGTTGGTGCTCTTTGTAAAGAGATTTAAGGCTAGAAGTTGTCCAAGTCATCCATTAAGACAGCTTCTGAACTCAAAATTTACCTAGCAGGGAGGGGTACAGGGAGTCTTTCTCTGTTCCTGACCGTGCTGTGTTTTGAAGATAATTGAAGGGTCTTGTCATCCTGAATGACATGATACGGCTTTCATCGCAGTTAACTTCGAATGTGCACAGGCAGCACCAAAGGTTTATGCCAGCATGTTCTTGCGTTAGTGTTTTAATACAAGTTGTTTTTTGTACATTTCGTTTCAAACAAGAAACTCCGACTCTGCATGGAGAAGGTTGACCAGAAGGCACCAGAATACATAAGGATGGCAGAATCACTAAAGTAAGCCCCATTCCATCATTTTTGTTTATGAATATATGTATTTTTCCTCCTCAAAAGTGTGGGAAGGAATAAGGAAGTGGCATACTAAGGCTGCAAGAGTGTAAATTATAAGAAAAAGCAATGTTAGATTATCTGTTGTATTTTGGATGCTCTTCAAACATAGTACTGAATTAATTATTAATGGTAACATTGCATACAGAGTAGTCAGATTTTTTTTTTTTAAAGCTGCTTCCCAGTGAGGTGCCACTGTCATACTTTGACGTGTGATCTTTGCAGAAAGGAAGTACAAGGCTACAATTCTTGGCAGATAAATGAGCCTCTTTGGAACAGCTGAAGTAGGACATTACTGCCCTCAGCTGGATGGTGGGGCTGCCCGCAGCAAAGGATCGTTCAAATGCTTCTCCTCTGTTCTAGCGTAAAGCAAGCCACCGTTACCTGACAGTTGCTCTAGCTGGCCTGCCCTGTGCTGCAGCAGATGAGCAGCATTCACGTCACGCTTCTGTGCATGACAAGATGATTGTAATTTTCCACCTCTGTCACAAAGAAAGGGTTTTCAAAACACACTGAGCTTGAAATAAAGTCACTCAACCCTTTTAGCGTTAGCTGTTCTTACCACGATTGTATCTTGGTCGTTTTGGGATACCTTCCAGCGTTGTATGTGCTGTCAGCTGGATGCATGACTTACAGGAAAATTGTATTTATTTCTTAGTGCTGGGGAGACAACCTACAGCCTTGAACATGCTAATGACTTGAGGGTGGAGATTCAGAAAGTATACGAATTCATAGATGCCTTAAGGTAAAAGGAGATCTCTCTTTTCCCCCACCCCCAGCATGTGTGTATCTCCTGTTATGGCTTCTCTGTAGTTTTTCTCAACTGTTTGTGTCTGTGTTTGTGTAGCATATAGCTGCTTATTCATATGGACAGTCAATTTGTTTGCTTAGTTGTAAGGAGCCTGTGAAAAGGTAGAGGCTGTTCCTGTGTACCATCAATTTCTTCTTCCTTTTCCAGCCTTAAAAATCATGCATTCCTCTGCAGTGGAAATAACTAAGCACAGAGGAAACAAATAGCGGCACAGTTTTGGTTTGGTTTTAAAAAAAGGGTAGGAGTGGAAAGTGTTATAACTTGCAGTATCCAAAATGGCTTATCTAAAAGAACATTAGAAAAATTTCATCCAGTATGGTCTCTCTGCCCTTCTGTTGCATTTTCACTGGCCCTTGTTTTTGAGCTGATGAGGCTGTATGTTTGCTTTTATTCAGTAAGAAGATTTTGAGTCTAGGCTTGCACGAAGATCCCCAACCTCATCCTAAAACACTACAGCTTCAGAGAATGATAAGATACTCAGCTACACTTTTTGTCCAGGTAAATGGAGCATGTGTTGTGAGCTGAATGTAAGTGTTCTATAGTATTCTCTTCTTTGCCAGTCAAAAAGGAGGTTTAGTTCTATACATTTTCTGTAGTTCCCCTGATGACCTACGGTAGCATTAAATGAGCGAGGTTGCATACAGATGGTGCAGTCAGAGCACCACTGAGTTCAAGGACCTAGGAGAATGTGTGAATCTTGGCTTTGTCTCTTGCGGAAGTGTGAGCCCAGCTAGCCGTAGTTACAGCAGCAAAGATGTGCTCAGACTGGCAGCGGTGACTGCGGTGTAGTAGTACCTTTTATTTGTTGGTAGGGTGTTCTGTTGGTGGTATCTCTCCTTTCAAGTACTTGAAAATTGGCTGAATGCCTGCAAGCAACACTAAATATTTCCATTTTTTCCAGGAAAAACTGCTTGGCCTAATGTCACTGCCAACCAAAGATCAGTATGAAGAACTGAAGAAGAGAAGACTGCATATGGTAAGACAGGTGAAGATCTATCACATCTTTTATCAGGGCCTCCTTCAAGGGCTTAAGCTGTGTGTGTATGAATAATCGCCTTTAATGTTGGATTTCAGGTTTTCATTTTTTTATACAGATCATTCCATACCTTTTTTCAGAGATTCACTGTGTCCTATGCAGAATACAAGTAGGTGCGTACTGAGCAGCTGAACACTTCCAGACAGCAGCAGCGATGTGGTTGCACGTGTTCCTTCTGCTGCAGTGCGTGCAGAGCAAGCTCTAAACGAAGTACTTTCAAGTTGTGTTCTGGAGTTCATTTGCACAAGTAGAATGTGGAGACTTTGGTGGTGAAAAAGAACGCAATAGAACAGGGATGCCTCTTCAGAGAGGAGAGGGTTTTTCCAGTTAGGAGGGAGGACATTATTCATTGTAAACTAAACCAGCTTTATCTTGAGGTAGAAGTTGAAAACCAAGAATTGTTGCACTCCTGAAGCTAATGATACCAGTGACCTTTAACATGGATGTTCTGTTACAGATCTCTGCTGTAGTCAGATGTGATATACTTACTGTCCAGGTCAGTCTAGACCACTCTTTGCACAGTTGTGTTGGGCACTTTTTTGCTCTGTGTAAAGCGCAGTCACTTCTACTTGCCCTCAAGTTTGTACAGGCAGATGTCATAGGATTTTGATCAATATCGTCACAAGCAAACTGAAGGGAAGCATTTGGGTAATGTTATGAAAATAAGCATATGGTTATGCAGAGTAACCAAAAATGCAGCTGGTCCCTGGCGTTGACAGCCAGCAGTGTCTTAAGATCAGCTAACTTCTTGTACCTGTGGATATTTAGAACAGAATTTTTTGAGCTCATGGTGTTCTCTTATTACATGTGTTTTGATTTAGATGGCTCTTGAAACACATGGAAAACAAGAGGAAAAGCAGAAAGACTTGATCTCCAGATCTGCAGCTGCAGTTAATGGGGATGCAACTTGCCTGAAAAAAGGGACAGTCAGGAAATCTGAAGGCTGGTTACCTACATCTAGTGTATCAAGGGAGAGGGAGATAGCGGACCCACTGCTCCAGCAGATTGACAACATCACATCCTTCATTAAGCAAGCAAAGGCAGCTAACAGGATAGATGAGGTCCACATGTTACAAGAGAACCTGAGGCAGCTTCAGGATGAATATGATCAACAACAAACTCTGAAAGCTATTGAGCTTTCTAAAAAACAGGCAGAAGAGGAAGAGATGCAGAGGGAGGAACTTCAGGTTCTTCGTGAAAAAGAATGGGAAAGAGAACACCACAAGTTAATGTCCCAGCATTCAAGGACCCGCTCCTTAGACTTCAGAGAAGTTAAGCAGCATCAGCATGAAGTTGCAAAAGAGACTCATAACTTGACAGCACAGGCATTGGATTTGGATATTAGTCAGATCAAAAGGGACCCAGGTTTTGAAACTCCTGCTGTTGAGCAGCTGCCAGCTAAAGAGCACTTGATCTTCACGCTCAAACCCCAGACTGTCCCACAGTGTGACACAGACCAAGATCAGCCAGCAGGTCTAAACCCCTTTGAAGATGAAGCAGATACCCCACAGCTAGAGGAAGACCCTGCTAACCCATTTGCCAAAGACACTTCTCCAGTGGTTTCTGTCTCTAACACAGCTCTGCAAAGTGATAAAAAAGAATATAATCCATTTGAGAATGAGGAGGAGGATGAACAAACCAGCAGAGCACCTTCAAACCCTTTTGAAGAGGATGAAAATCCATTGGAGAAGCCTGGGGGTAGTTGGAATTCTGGGAATCCATTTGAAGAGGGATCCTCTACCAATCCCTTTGAAGTGGAGGATGGCAGTGAGATCTCTGGAGAGGAGGCTATAGAGGAAGAACTGCTGCTCCAACAGATAGATAACATCAAAGCTTATATTTTTGATGCCAAACATAGTGGACGAATGGATGAGGTGGAGGTACTGACAGAGAACTTAAAGGAATTGAAGCGCACATTGGCAAAGCAGAAGGAGAAATCCAACTGCTGAAGCAACAACAGGGCTGTGTAATTATTTTAATTCTGCTGTCAAATGCAGGGAGGTAGAACAGATATTTAGGAGTACAGATCACAAGAGGGAACTGGGAGAGTCTTGACTTTATGCACTTTCAATTAGGCATTTCCACTACTAAGTCTTGAAGAAAGAATTACTGAGGTATGCTGCTGGTCTCAAATGCTCATACTAAAATTTTAAAGTAACTCTACAACACACTTCTAACACTCACTGGTGTTGCTGTGTGCTTATTTTGGTCAAAGCAGTGAAGCGCTAGCAGGGAACTGTGATTTGGAAAAGGATGCAATGTTGGTTTCTCATCGTTCCCCCTTTCTGTTGTAGTATTGGCCTTTCGAGTAGGGCTTTGAAGAGAGATGAGAACTTTTCTGAAACTCCTGCACCCTCTGATAGTGACACAGTGCAGTTACAGGTGAGCTTAGTTGCCTATGGGAGAGAGCTGTTAAAAGGCTGCTGTGATTTGCTGAGGTGCAGAATATATGGATTGCAGATCAATTTTGTGCAATGCTTATACATAAAAGGGATTTTAAGACTGAGAAAAACTTTGTAAGTGATCTTAGTATGAGTAGCTTTTTAATGTGTTTATAAAAATTCCCAAGTCAGATTTGGATGCTGTCTTTTCGTCACTTTTAGCCCCCTTTGCTCTGAGTACAAACTACAGTGTAAGAGAGCGAGCCATGCTGGCTTCAGAGACCTGCTTGTGAGGTAAGGAGTATCTCCTCATTTCCAGGGAAGAGGGCAGCAGGCTGGCACCACTGCAGACTGTAACATAAAGGGCGACCCTCTGAATCCTAATTATCTTCTGGAATTGACACATTCCTTTAAATTCTCTGGGTGACAGAATGATCATGTTTGTCTTATTTGTGAGACTGGAACCCTCTTTCTGTAGCATTCAAGGTGCAAAAGTCTTGTTTACAGTGGAAAGCTGAAGTGCCACTGAACTGGAATTCTGTGAAAGCTGGGAGACAGTCGGTGGCTGCAGTAGTGCCAAACAGCAATTCTCTGTCATACTTGATTCCCCTCAGCAAGCTGCCAGGAGAATCGGGCATGTCTGTCTTAAATAACAAGCTCCAAATGGAGTAATCTTGTGATCCTGTGACCCGGGGGATGACAAGGTGATGGCCAGCACCTGTGACACAGGAGGGTTTCTGTCATCAGAAATGCGGGATCCCCTCAGGGCTAGGCCAGCCTGCTCCTCTGCGAAGGATGCAGCCTGGGCTGCTCTGATTTTTGCCTGTGAAAGGCAGGGGTCCACCGCTGGGCACCAGTGTTTGAACGGGTGGTGGGGAGGAGTTAGTCTAAAGGTGTGTTTCTTTCAAGCTCAAATAAAGGGAAATTGGGGAGATCAGACTGTACAGCACTGATACTAGTGGGCTTACTCGGAAGTGTAAACTTCTATGGGATGGCACGTCTTAACATCTCTAACAGTGTGGATTAGCAAAGCTGTAACCCAAGCATTGTGTAATGTTTTACTGACACAAATAATTACACTGCCTAAAGAGCAGCAAGTCTAGTTTATTTTGCTGTGAGTAAGTGGAGGCAGGGACTTGTGGAGCTGTTTAAAAACCCAAATCACCTATATCCTCACTTAACAGCACTAATAACTGATCAGAATAACTTAAAGCAGGCAGGTATGGACAGCTGGTCCTTACCGTAGGCTAATCAGAAGTTGAAAGGTGTGCAGACGGGCTCTCTTAAGACCATGAAGTTTTTATCCTGAGATGTGTATTATTAGAGTTGCTGGAATCCCCGAGTGTTAGTTTGCACCAAGTGGAATGAAGAACAGAGGATTCTGAAAGGTCATAAACTAATGAAACGTGCACTGTGGCACTAGAGCTACGAAGGCAGCAAAAAATAGATGTTACGATAGCGAAACATAATCCCTGGAATTGTCTGCTTTAACAGAAGCTGTATAAGGTGGTTATTTAAGACAGACTTGTTTGCCAGTCGAGAGGATTGCTCCCTGCACTGTAAGCCAAAGCTTTTTTTGGTACCAACATGAAAAAAATATTTCAGTGGCTTCAGCTTTCACATTTAAAAA
Source organism: Syrrhaptes paradoxus (assembly GCA_013400615.1). Lineage (NCBI taxonomy): Eukaryota > Metazoa > Chordata > Aves > Pterocliformes > Pteroclidae > Syrrhaptes > Syrrhaptes paradoxus. Next base: position 189,925 of record VZTO01019034.1, read on the forward strand.
GTGTTTTGTTTTTCCTTATTGCAATTATCCTGCCTTGTTTGTATTTTCAGTCTAATACACTAATAATTAAAGTATCCTTATTGTACATGTAACATGTATTTTTACAAGCAGATAACAGACTAGCATACCTCATGATCTTTGTCAGTGTTACATGTGATGGACTAAACATCCGATACTAAAGTAATCTCCAGAGTGAAGACCTTACGCTGGCATTTGGGCTGCTGTGAGGCGCACGAGGCACAAGGGAGCGAGGACATCTTCACCCTAAAGCTCTGTAGATAACTAGCACTGACTTTTGTTACAATTGCATGCACTTCTCTGTATGGAAGCTTTGTAAACAGAGATGAAATAAACCAACATGTTTATTTTGTGCCGTGTTTGTCCTTGACAGTTTTTACAGGATGCTTGGTGTGAAGTTCTGTACTTGACCATTAGCTCAGAAATGGTGAAGCAGCTCTGCAGTAATTAATTTGCAGATCTGTGCCTGCCTTGAAGGGGTTACAGTGCAGTCTGTCGTATGTTTATGGACTGTTACAGCTGCAGTGTAATCGCTGGGTGAGGCAGGACCTGTGCCCATGGAGGTTTTTCTGACCAGGTGCAGGGAGCAGGAGTGTCTGAGGTAAGAGGAGCTGCAGAGCAGCACTTGCTGGCTAGAGTTTGCTGGAAGATGATCATTCTCGACAGTTCTCCTCTAAAGGAAGACTGCTTAAGGAAACTGTCTTAAGAGCATCTTTAAATTGTTTTGAAGGGCAATAAAGACAAGGGTAAAGCATCTCAAATTCCAAGTTAATGTTCTCCTTTACTGCTGATACTCTGGACTTGATCAGTGCTTCTCAGAGCCGCAGTAACAAAAGTTGTATCTCCTTGTAAATGAGACTTTTAACTGTGTCTGAGAGGTAATTCAATAAAATGTACTTTGGGCCTGGATTTACATTGTTATTGGGCTGTCTTCAGTTAGAACAAGACAAAATGAGCAGGAAGACTTTTATGTGACTTTATAAATTGTAGAATTCTGTGCTGCTTCTACGATTAACTTTTTAGTCTAGGTTCTCTATCCCAAAGCAAACATCATCTTGTTTCTGCCATGACCTTACACGCACAGGCAGGAGTAGGAAAGACAGCCCTCATCCTTCTGTTTCCTTTTATTCAGTGTTGACTGTAATGTTTTGTAAAACTGGCACAAAAACAGCTGGCTCTTTAACTTCCTTTATTTTTCACTTTAATTATTCTAGCTGTAGCGCTAAGAAGACATGGGAGAGGAGGTTGTCTGTGTTACGTTATTTGTGGAACTATGGGCTCTTGTCTCTCTCTGAAGTGCCTTGATCCTCCAGGCCGGAGGAAAAACAACTGCATGACGTGAGGTCAGGCTGATGCTTCCTTCTTAAATGCAGCTTTATATTTTCCCCTCATCTCTTTGGGCAGTGGCACAACAGAAGGGCAGGGAACTTGACCTTCAATTTCACACATGCATTCTCGCAGATGGTACTTCTTGGGCCCAAAAGTTGCTGGATGTGATAGTTTTTTCCTTTCTTTTTCCTCTTTTTCAAGTGTTCCTCTAGAAAAAGACATCTGCTGTTACCTTCAGAAGCCTCCTGGGCACTATTTCCTCACCCTTCCCAGGCCTCAGTTCCCCAGAAAGATGGGTTTACAGTTCTGAGCTCGTGCATTTTAACCAGCTCCTGCCCCGGGCCGTTTGCCCCGTACACCTGGCAGAAGCGGGCAGGGAGTGTATGAGGACGCATGCTGGACTGTACGTTATCTTATTAAGCATCACTTACTTGGTTTTCCCCAAGATTTTTCTAATGTGCTCAGTTATTTCTTTGTTGGTTTTATCTTCTACGTCAACCAGAACTTGTTCTCCGTTGTCTGTAAGAGGGATTTGTTGAGGGCGCATCAAACAGCCGCTGCCGCGGGGCGTCACAGCAGCTGCACCAAGTGCTTCAAACCCCCAGCGCGGGGCCAGCAGCGGCGCTGCTGCAGGGACGGCACGAGGGGACGGTCCAGGAGCAGGAGCAGAGCCCCCGGCGCGGGGGGAACGAGGGGGCGCGGGGGGAANAGAGGCGGGGACCAAGGGGAGCGACAGGAGGCGGCGGCGCCGCGCGTGCAGCGGGAAACCCGGGCGGGGCTCGGGGCGGGGCCCGGCGGCACCTACCCAGGTAGAAGCGGACAAAGGGCGAGGGGGTCATGTTCCGGAACAGCATGATCTGCACCCAGGGGTTCTTGTACTGGATCTGGGGGATGTTGAAGAACACAAACTTTCTGGAAAGAAGGAGGAAAACAGCAGCGCGCGCCGCGATGTCTCCCGCGGAGGGGCCGCCCCGCGCCCGCCCCGCGCTCACCTCGCTCCCTCGCTCCGCTCCCCCGCCGTGTTGTAGTTCACGGTCATCACCTTCACCGCGCTCTTGAAGATCACGTCGCCCTGGCTGAGGTACTGCAGCGTCCGCCGCACGGGGAACCGGCCTTTCATCGGCATGGCGCCGGCCCGCGCTCCGCTCCGCCGCCGGCCGGAAGTGGCGGGAAGCGCCGCCTCGTGCTTGGGGGGGCGGGGCCGCTGTGCCGGCGGGGGGAGGCGCTGCCAGCAGCTGCCGCTGTGTGGATCCCGTCCGGCACCGCTCGGCAGAGGCCGAGGCCGTTCCCGCCGGTTCCCCCCCAGCCCCGCGGCCACGGGGGGGCGCTGCCGGCCAGGAGCGGTCCCGCCAGGGCTCCCTCCCCGGAGCAGCCGGACGCGCGCGGCCGGAAGGGGTGGGGCTGGAGACGCGCCGGAAGCTCGGGGCGGGGGCTCCGCCCGCGGCGGGCACGAGGCGATCGGCGCCGTGACGGGGAGTTTCTCCCGGAAGAGGAAATGGTGGCGCGGGGTCCGGGGCCCGACCTTAACAGTGAGACTCCGGAACGCGTTTCGCTTTGTAACTTTTTCACTTTAATGGTACAAACCCGCGGGCGGCGGTGACGCGGGGCGCACGCGGGCCCATGCGCTGAGCCCCCCCCACGGCGGGGCCGCCGCTCAGGTACAAAATCCGAATCAATCTCAGCGAACAGGCGCTGAGAGGTACCGCACGGAACGAGGCTGATTCCACAACAGCAGCTGGGGGAAAGGAACAACTGCTGCACGGTTTTTAATTTGAAATTAAAATATAATAACAACAGTTTTCTAGATTATAATGACCAGAGACTTCAGAAAACGTCCGAAGGAGCGGAACGCAGACGATCCCGGTGCTGTCCCAGGCGCGCCGCTCACGCCGTCGGCAGGGCTTCAGCCACGGAGCCGCTGGACGCTGCCTGCCCCGTGCTCTGGAGCAGATGGTTAATTATCCAACAGCGATTCCCCGTGAGAGAAACTGAACACACGTGCTCTGTACCTAACGTTTTCATCTCACAGAATTTATTCAGTCCTACTTCTAACCCACAATCACTGAAAATATTTTCAAAGGGACCTTTGATGCCGTCTGATGATTTATCTAAGATAATTCAGAAATGTATGAGAAGCCGAGGGCCCGGGGTGTTGGACCCTGGCCGCAGGCGTGCGTCTCAGGCTCGCTGTCAGTGACCAGACACAAACCTCGCCTCACCTGCCCAGAATATTCCCACAGAGCCTCTTCTTAGCACTTAAATTTGAGCACATTTTGTCCTTCAGAATAAACACAATTCAGATGCGTATATAAAACAATTTTAAAACATGCTTTTTTTTCTAAATTCACCATTGATTTTTTTAAACAGATTCAATCCTGATCAACACCCCAATCCTCTTCCTGGTCTTTAAACCGTCCCTGCAGCACCCGAGTTAATCGAGGCTCAGGTTCCCCTTCAGCCTTTACAAGGAATGCAATCGTTACTCAAACTGCACTGATTGTCATCTGTCACAGGGACTCCTGCCACTAATTTAAATAATTTTCGTGCTGAAAATCTCAAAAATAAGGTTTGAAATGTTAAAATTTATGTTTTACAGTTTTTTACTATATTTGCAACAAAAGCTTACAAACATTTTCTGACCGATACAGCGAGAGCCAGGGACCACTCCTCGCCTTCTCCGCAGCAGAGACTCGCGAGCGGAGGGTCTGGCTCTGAAGGACACGCTGTGCTTGACTTCAGGCATGGGTTATTTTAATGGGTGTCTGCTCATCTGCTTAAACATCCACAACTCTTTGACACACTGAGGACAAAAAGGTGGAAATAAAATGCCCAGAAAATTCCACTTCACCTTTTCAATATGACAGAAACGAGAGTTGTGAGCTACCCCCCTACATGGTCTATGAAATGCAGAGTTAATATAACTGTTTTTACAGAAGGCTTCCTTTGTAACTTAAGTCATCAGAGGAGAAGAGGTACAAGACCTACTTATATTTGATAATTTAACTGTTTGAATGCTCCCTGTGAGTAATAAACTCTCTTACTCCACGCCTGACTCCGTACCTTCCCCCATGAACAACGGAACCTGCCCCAGAGCGCAGGACGTGCCCGGCCGCGGGAAGGGACAGACCGTGAACATGGGCCTTGGTCTGGCAGTAAAGGAACGAACCAGCTGTGTTTAGTTCAAGCTAGACAGTAAAGGGGATCACTTTGGAAAGGGAATATACGATTGAAATGCATCGTGAGAATCCCAGGTACGTCTTGATGCTTGCCAAGAAACAGACCGACTGCCGTCGCCCTCTTACTGCGTCACCGCTGTGACACACGCCGCTGCACCCAACAGAGGAATCGTGGTCTCTGCTGGACTAAGTTTGGTTTCATGTTATTGTCCTGGTACTACGAGTACTGATTTTTTTAAACAGCATCCACTGCATCCTGTTCTGTGTGCTACTGTTCAGTGATAAAGGGCGACTTGGTTTTCTTCCAGTTAGCCACTGCTGAAGACTTTAAAAAAAAAAAATCAATCTCTTACCAAGTTCCCCTGCAAAATAAAACTTTACAAAGAAGCCTCTCAGAAGGCTGAAAGAGGATGAGTATATATTGAAAACAGGGAAGTATTTTCTGTAGTTATTATAAATAACTAGTTATTTATTAATTATTTTTTAACAGACATTATACGTTCAATTAACTATTCACTGGCAGACTTCTACATGTCAAATGAGAAAAGGTAAAGCGAGTAAAGCAGAAGCCAGAAGATTAATGGGATCCATTTGTCAGCTCTGAACAGGAAACACCAAGTTCAGGCTGGGTTTAGAAAAACGTGCAAAGCTCTGAAATTCATGAGGATTCACCTGCCAAGTGGGGCTTGGCTTGGGCTAAGCGGTGAAAACGAGGATGCTGTGGATCAGCAAATGAAAAGCTTTACCCCATCGAAGGGTAGGAATACACGGCTGCACGTCTGTACATATATACATCACTGCACACTTCCTATACACTGTACATATCAGACAATAGTATAAACATACATTCATACACACATACATACAGCTATGTACATACGCATGAGCTGCTCGCGTGAGTGCTGGAACGGAACATGCAGAAATGCACAACGGTGGGGGCACAACAGAAAGATACGTGAAAATCTATCAAACCCTTTCAAAAGAAGGAAGACAGGCATGACTTTAACAATCATAAGCCATTTTCAAAGCACTCGTAACTCAGAGGATAAAACAGGCTGTGGGGATTATGGAACATCACGACAGAATTATCTACGGTGAACTCAGCACAACTTCACAACTAAAACCGCAGGAATACGGCAATTCTGGGGTTTGATCCTTTTCAAGTCTAACATATTTAGACTTAGAGCATTTAAACTTTACAAATAATTTTACTTTAACGTGCAACCTCAGTATAAACAATGTGCTAATTGTTTTTGCACAAATAATTTCCCATATGATGTTGGTAACATTGACTGCAGCAGCAGGAGGGTTGTAGCACTATCTAACAAGAGGGGTTACGGCATTCTTCATCAAACAATAACCCTGAACTCAGTTCAGGAGAATCTATTGTTAAAATGACTCAGCAACTTTAGAATTAAAAGGTGCAAAAAGTAAATGTTTTCATTTTCTCCCCTTTGCCATTCCCTCTTGTTACTTTTTCATATAAATGGGTTTTGGCAGTTTGTCCTTCCTCTGCTGCTCACTCTCCTCTCTGGGGTGACCACGGCCCCACGCGGCCCATTCTCCCTGGATGCGCGGGGAGGGCCGATGCTGTGCGCTCGCCCGTTGCCGATGGTCAGAGCCCTCCACCCCAGCAGCTGCTCTGCTGCCGCACGGCCAGCGCGGGAACTTCCGGGACAGACGGGAACGGGCTGGTTGTCTGCCTGGTATCCCTGCTTTTCTCTTACGGGCATGAGTAGATGAAAAAGAACCAACCTACCTAAAGCATACCCAAAGGAGAGGAGAGTGATTTCAAATAGACAAACATTTTAATTTTTTTTTTCTTTTCAGGGTGATGATATTCTGCAGGTACTCACTGGGGCACCTGCGTATGTCTGACTGACCGGCCCCTTCCACGGCTCACACCCTGGTCCACACGGCCCCCGACGGGTGCTGCTGCTGCAGAAAGCGCTTTGATCACTGCTCCTGTGGCAGGATCCTCAGCCCAACAATTTCCAGTCCCCTTTTCCTGGCTAAACCATGCTCTTTGGTGCTTTTTAAAATTATCCCTTCCAATTAAACAGCAGGTAATCAGGGAAGAATTCTCACTACCCTCTTAACTGGAATGGTCAGGAACATGCAGGAACATCTTCAGCAGCACCTTGGATGAAATAATTCAGGAATCTGTGGAAGTCCTGGGCACTATGCACAACAATGAAAACACTGAAGTGTTTTATGGTCTCTGTCAAAGAAAAAACACAGTCGGGAAACTGTCTTCACCTGGAAATTTCAGCCCTGAGTCATTTTCCCTATCGCAGCTCTGAACGCGCCCTTTCCCAAAGGGTGCTGTGACCATCCTGCAGAGCCAGCGCCAGGTGTGTCTGCACAGCAACCCCCGGTCCAGGCTGTTCACACTCTGCTGTGTCCGCACAGCAACCCCAGACTTGCTAATTAATACCAAGTAATCAACGGTGACCAACAATAGTTCCTTGCCCCAGAGTGCTCTGAGAACGAAGCCTCCATAATAACCTAACGTGATAAGGCAGCACCTGAACTGCTGACACACAGAACCCCTTGATCAGTGCTGTGCCTCTTGAACGTTCATCTGTCCTCTACTGGTGGACACACAAGAACAACAGAAAGATGTATCTGAATGACCTAGAATAGCTTTGCTGCTAGATTACACCTTGGTCACTGATAGAGCACCAGAAGGTCGTGCTGCCGTTGGAGGGACTGCGACGGGCTCACGGAGTTCAAAGTCCTGCCCCTGGGGAGGAACAACCCCAGGCACCAACATGAGCTGGGGACACCCAGGGGGAAAGCCGCTTGGCAGAAAAGGACGCGGGGTCCTGGTGGACACCAAGGTGAACAGGAGCCAGCAACATCCCCCTGCCGCAGTGAAGGCGAATTGTGTCCTGGGCTGCACCGGGCAAAGCGCTGCCATCAGTGAGGGAGGGGATCCTTCCCCTCTGCTCGGCCCTGGGGAGGCCACAGCAGGAGCGTCCAGCCCTCCCCAGTACAAGAGAGACACGGGCACACTGGAGAGAGTCCAGCAAAGGGCCACGAAGATGATGATGGCACTGCAACATCTTCACGGAGGTGGTGGAGCCTCCATCCTTGGAGACATTCCAAAGCCATGGGGACATGGTCCCGGGCAGCTGGCTCTGGTGGCCCTGCCGGAGCCAGGGGTTGGACCAGATGACCTCCAGAGGCCCCTGCCAACTTCAGCTGGTCTGTGATTCTGTGACTACACTCGAAATTTAGTGCAAAGGAGCCCTACTGCACTGCAAAATATGGTTTCTAGTTTCATATGGCAGTGTTTTAAGTGATTCCTTTCAGTGTCTCTCCATCATATTCCAAATCCTTGCCTCATTGAGCAGCATGAGGAAAGGAAGTGTTGGGTTATTCATCACATCTACCTTGTTATTTATAGCTAATATTCAATTACGCGAAACATTTTAGATTCTGAATATTTCTTAAGCTCTAGGATCTACCATCTGCCATCCACACTTCTACAATCCAAACTGTTGTATCTTGGAATCAAAAATAGCGTATGGTTAGAGAGAATACTTTTTGCTAATGGCATACAGACTAAATGAGCTTGGTTCTGGCTAATGCAAGCCAGAAAATCATGCTGATGATACTATACAAAGAGAGACTTCATAGCTTTTAGGTGGTAATATCAGAATCTTAAGTATGGAGCTGCCTCATTGCATCTATTAAATGCACGCACAATAAACAAACCCTAGATATGGGCTGCCCTGTTGGTACTTCATTTACACAAATCAGTATTTTGTCCCTAAAGTCCAGGGAACTATTTGCAGAGTAAGCGACTACCAGAGAAGGACTGAGCATAGCATTATGTGGCCTTGCATTTGCAGGGAGCATAGTTTATTGTAAACAGAGCTGCACGCTATTTACCATTAGCGATTTACAAATGTAATACAATGCATACAGTTTAAGGTTTATTTCATGCGATGCCTCTGTTCCCAAAAAACTGTAGTGGTTTTATTTTGTTTCCTGAATTGTTATGCTCACAGCACAAGAAAGAAAAAATTGGAAAACAAATTTTTGCACAGAAAATTGGGCCCTTTTGCTTGAAAAATTAGAGTTGAAATTATGTTTGTCATGAAAATCCAACTGGTGTGTATTTCAATTTGTGTAAAAATGGCTAGTATTTGTGCTAGGGAATATTTCATTTGTCACTAACAATGCTTACTTATCTGCTTAAATGATTTTTACAGAATACTGAAAGCAAATTAAACTGCATAATCTTTTGTGCAATGAAAAATATCACAACAGTTCAATACATACTGCTTTTAGTACAAAAATTACATAACCCAATACAATTTTAAAATTTAACAAAAATGGCCACAAGTCTTTCCAAGGTAGCTGCTCCTTCTGATGTTGTTAATATTACAATTAATTTTTAATGCTGTATACCCTTAAAACAGGGGCTTTGCATCACACACTGCGATAAACAGCCAGCGCAGAACTCTGCATTCCAGCTGACTCAGCTTTGAGAGTGCAGACCTCCCATCACATTAAAAATACGATTATTTCATTTGCTATAGCAAATGCCCAGATAAATGAAAGTGAAATACTACAAATCTCTGCATGTACATCGGACTCCTTGTAGCACCCTTCTGAGAAAGAAGATTCTGAATGTTGTAACAATGGTAACTGTAGAAGACTTTAATGCATCCAGAAGCTACAGCTGAGTAACCTTCCATGTCACAACAAGTGTTAAAAACGTGAGCCTCCTAATAAAAATGAAGGATACCAGGCCAAGACTTTCTATTTCATCAGAAGCCTCATTGAAGCGGCTTAAAGTCTTTTTGGCTACAATTCAGACCCTTCGAAGACACGGACACCAACCTGGTTGGTGTTTCTAAATAAGTGTCAATACCAGAAGAGAAACAAAAGTGCTGAACTTATTAGGTTTTCATCACATAAAAATACACAAGCAGAAAATGCCTCTACCATACAAATAGCTAAAATAATTGATACATCTAATGAGCGAGGATCAGATAAAAGTATTAATTGCCGTGACTTTTTTAAAAAACTTTGTTTAAAATATTTAATGTCAATAAATTATACTAAAATGAAAGCAATGCTAGCAGCTAATGGTCAATACTAGAAAACATGCTGATGGCTCATCACTCTAGACAATTAACAAGTAGTTGATTTTATAATGCCATGGTATATCAGTCATTAACTGCCATTGTACATGACAATGTAAATCCTAACGCTATTTCAGTTTCAGACTGAGTCAGGGGAAGGCTGAGAGGACTGCCAGACTGGGAGCGCTCAGGCAGGGAAGGGGAGGGAGGGGGAAAAACAAAGTGAGAGAGATTTGCAATATACTCTGCTGACAGCCAGAGGCTATACACATTTCAGGTTTTAAACCGCACCTTTGGCTGGATGTTAAGGATGTTTAGGAGTACAGAGAGGAGGAGTAAATGTGGAAATAAAAAGAGCATCACACAGCTCTGCTTGAAAGTGACTATTCTGTCAGTTAATGACTGATTTTCCCCACAATCAACGCTTGTCATGACTGTTGGTCTGAATAGAAACTTTAAGGAACCTGAATCATTACATCATTACTGTGGCAAGAAACATGTTTTTTTCTCCTAGTTCGGGTAATTCCCGTAGCATGTAATAGTCTCTATGACTGCATCGTACTGTGAATTACAGCTGCAATGATTTACCAGACTATAGGTCCATATAATGTGGGTATCTGATTTAAGAATCCACATTAATATTTCATGCATAACTTAAGAGCAAGTGACTTTTTGTAGGATAAATGATTGTCTCCTGTAGGATTCTACATCTTCACAGAAATCACTAGCATTTTGACCAAGGACATATGCAACTTTTTTCATTTTCCATACTCATAAGCAGGATGTTGATGACATTGTCACTTTGACAAGAAGTGCTTACAAAGTGCTAGTATTATACCCTGGCATTTATTAGATATTAATTCCAAGGATATTTTTAAATATATACATACTGTTCTTTTTTACTTTTAAAGTAATTTTATTACTAACCTCTGATATTATAAAACTCTATTTTTAACCACTGATCATTTCTAAATACAAAGCATGTGAAAAGTATGTTCAGTAATCTATAGCCTTTTAAATGAAAGGCATCAAAATATTCCTTGTGGCAGAAAAAAGTCCTGCAGCAGGTCTTTGAATAGCTGCTTAAATTTTGTCGATGTCAGCAAACAGACAAAGAGAAATCTGACAGGAAACTACTAACAAGTTGGAAATATTTGTACATACCAAAATGCTATTCTTTTAACTTCATAATTGTATGTTTTTGTGAAAACCACTCCAATCCATCGAATTGTGTTGTTCCCACTATGCAGATGTGCCAGTTATCTGACCATTGTATTCTGCTGTCTCCATTTTGAGAATGTAGGGGATTATGCTGTCAATGGGAACATTTCCAATGAGACCCGTAAAAAATAGTTCCTCGGTAATGCTAGAGCTCATCAGCCTAAGTGCTGGCAGGCGAACTAGAATCCGGGCTAGCCTGAAAAAGAAGTTCAGATTTTAAATACATATAATTCCAGTTTAAAATACTTTGTGGCTAAAGAGTTGATTCTGCTTTTATTATTACCATAACTCATGAACGGGAGTAAAGAGGCGATTAAAGATAACTGAGCTACCATAAAATGAATGGTTACTTTTCCATCCTGCAAGTGAAATGAAAAGCCACCGTCTTTTCTTTGTGGATGCAATGTGTACGTACAAACACACAATTCTCCTGGTCTGCTTTTGAAATCCCAGCTCTGGAAGCATTTCATAGTCCAGGACAATGCTGAGACTACTAATATTCATGCTGACTAGTGAGAACATTTGCACAATTTTAAGAGTAAAATGCTTAATTGAAATTTAAGCCATAAACAGCATAGTCCTCAGTTTCCTAGCAACTTGATGACAAACCAGATAGCAAGAACAGATATGTATAAAAGGAAATAAGAGAATCTGCTTCTGATGAGAAAAGGAATTCGGGGATGTGCTGTTACTCATACATATTGCCAAATAGTGTGGGTTTTTTTATGTACTGGGATGTTAACAGACATCCAATATAGTGAAGTGATCATACTGAATTTCTGGACTTCTGATGTAGGACAGTGATGAAAGTGTTATCTGCTGTGTTCATACAGCAGGTGTACCTCACAAATGCCAAAATAAATAAATTTCCTAAACCAGAGCCATGTAATAGCAAATCTTAGGTAGCACCAAACACAGGCATCTGGAAAATGCTTGAATATCTATGGAGAAAATATATAAGGTCCATTCTGCTAATATACCATATCTTGTAAACTTTAGGGGAAAATTGCAAAAAGATTCAAGCCAAGCTGCTGGTTTTGTGAAAATTATAACACTCATGCTTCTCTCTCAATTTGTGCCAGCACTCAATTGCTCAGATATAATCAGATTTGCACTCTAAACTTATCTATGGGCGAGCATGGGGATACAGACAGTATTAGTTAAAATACAGGACATTGTTTGGGAAATGCAACTCCCTAATTTTCTTCCTTGAGCCACTATTAAGAGAAGTAAGTATATGGAACAAATTCTGTCTTTCTTTTTATGGCAGATAATCCAGCTCTCATGCATCAAAGCGGAATAACTGAATTGCACACAGAAGACTGTGGGATTTGAGGATATTTCTGAAGTAGAGAATCCCATCTTCACTGCACCTAACTGGGAATCTCAATGCCCTTTCTTTTGCTCCGTGCAATCTTAACTCTGTAAGATCAGTGCAGAAACCAGTATGAAATGTGAGAAGCTCTCTCTTTTACAGAGCTTCTTTTTCTTTTGTGTGTGTGGGTTTTGGTTTTTGTTGGGTTTTTTTGTTTGTTTGTTTTGCCTTTTTTTAAAGTTACTCTACCTCAGACCTTGCTTACATGTAAGGCATTGCATGCTTCTTCAAATAGGGATACCTTTCACTGTAGAAGAGAATATGGTCCAGGGTATATTACTAGACAGAAGTTCAAATTTCCCTTGTAGTGCAGAGAAACATTGTGTTGATGAAAGGCAAAATAGTTTTGATGGAGATTATTAGAAAATAGGATAATTATTTCTAGCAAGTAAGAAACAGGAACAGTTGAGAAGTGAAACAACAAGTTAGATACTTTCAAAGAGAAGTCCTTGGAAATTTGAAAAAAGAAACCAAAGGAGAAAATAAGTAGGATGTGGGAATTTCTTATAAAAAGAAGCTTAATAGTTGGTTGCTGTTCCCCACATGTAATCCTTGTTGTTCCAAGGTTTATAAACTGACACTTTTAATACTTTTCTGCATAAGCACCTTGACAAACATTTAAAGGATGACAATCACCTTTTACTACCTCAAAGCCTCTTTGACAACTAACTTGAAAAAGGAAGCAGTTTGAATTAAAGAAGTTTGAGGCAGTTGAGGTGATTATTCTTAAGACTTCGAATAAAGTAAGTCTGTTTACTTTTCTAAACATGGCAATGAGNGAGGATGCAGAGGGATAGGAAACAAATTCAGAGGAAAAAAGAGGAATAAAAAAGTACTCAAGTTTAATTTACATGGAAGAAGCCAGACAGCTATTCTTGCTTCTACCTATCTTTAAACAAACCTACTTGATCTTATGAACAAGGTTCTAGTTCTTTCTCATCAATAGTCAAAAAAGAACAGATGTCAAAAAAGAAATTTCTGCATCCATTATGTTATTTTGTACTTTTGTCATCTACGGTCCACAACATTACTTTGGGTACTATAGACAATAAATACCTATAAGTATCTTCTGGATAGGTTTTTTGGACATAGTCCTGCAATTCCATCTGTGCCTTCTCCTGGAATTTTTCTATTTGGGTTGAACTGGTCAGACCAGGGTGATCTAAAGAAACAAAACATTTCTGTATGTCGATTGTTTCCCTATACATTGTGAAATATATGTAGTTATAAGATTCTCGCATTTAATTTCATTTAAATATTTCTCTTGTATTGTGATGTTTAACATGTAGCTGTATAAAGGAAACCACTCAAATGAACATTTGCTTCCTGGCTTCAGAATTAGCTTGCACGCTTTTCTCTCTATAGCTGCATGTATCCACAAGGACACGGAAAAAGATTAAGCCTGCAGGTATGTACCAGGCAGTGACACCCCTGGTTCATGTTTCTAACCTTGCTTTTTTAAATGTGTTTGCCTCTGTGATTTCGACTAACTATGCTGACTGAGCAGTATCTAGGGTTGTTTTCTTGACCGACGAATTTCTTGACCTTCCAGAATCTGTCTCTTATTTTAATTCCAGCTGGCTCAGTTCCTCAAAGACAGTTACACGATCAGAGAAAAACAGAAAATACCACATATCTGACTATGCCCAAATACCTTCAGTGTTGTGTTCCAACTGCTCTTCCCTTGAAACGGGACAGAGCTAGCTCAAGTTTGGAGAGTTTCTTGCTCCTCCAACTTGAATAAAACACCTAATAAACCTAACCCTAATGGTACAATCTGCAAAAAAATTGCAAAAGCAAATTTCAGGACATCAATACTTTCTCATTAAAGTATGTTCTATTACAAAGAAAAAAATTATATCAATGCAACCCCCCCACCCCAAATCCCTGGCAACAAGATACTCCTTTGTATTTTGTTAAATTCAAAGAGGTAAACACCTTTGAATTAAAGTAAATAATTTATGTTTCTGAGCAGGAGTTTCCCTTTCACTCAGCCTGTCAGCCATTTTAAATGAACCTTTCTGTGCCCTAGGAATATTTCTCCACCTTCGCTGACGAGACTGCCGCTTCCCATTTCTATAACGTCCTTACCTTATCATTCCAGAAAATCTAAAGTGTCTTCTTTTTGTAAATCCTCACATCTCATAAACACTGTTGATCACGCTTTAGTTGTCTGCTGTCATTTGGTTGATAACAAATGGAAAACAGCCTGTTTACATTTAGCTTTGGAGATTTTGTGGAAGTTCCACCTAAAATACAGTGGTATTTCTGCCCAGATTTCAGTGATCCCTCTTATGAGTGCATTAAAAATATTAAAATTGAAGCCAATTTCTTTTTGTCACTGTGAGGATGTATTTCCTCTAACCCTTCCTGCCATTTACTTCACGACTATTGCTAGTACACACCCCAGGTAACCTGTTACTCGTAGATTCACTGCTGAAGATAACTCAGGTTCTAGTCTTATAAGGTGGGTGCACAGGAAATACCGGATATGTCGGAACTGTAAATAGCATGGATATGTTGCTCCAAAGTTACTTTAAAAACACATATTGTTTGTGATACATCATTATGGAACAATCAGCAGCTTAACAGATCAGTCTCATCTCAAGACATTAGTCACCTTAAAAAAAAAAATTGCTAAAACATTAACCTATGAAAGCTTATGATTTAAATAGATATGGATACTAAATTCCTTACCAGGGCTAAAGAGGACTATAGCTTTAAGGTATGCATATTCATATCCATCAATATCAAGCTTGGCCATGCTGTTGCAGAACTCCTGAATTGAGCTTACTTAGGAG